>VYXD01015388.1:1284611-1406493 GCA_013397195.1 Hylia prasina
GCAGCCGTGCCCCGCCGTTTCAGCGATTGGCATCTGTAGCGCTGACGCAGGGCGAAGGCCGGGCGGCCACGCTGTTATGCCCGGCTGCTCCGGGGCTCTCCGAGCCGGGCCGCGGCTCTCCCCGCCGGAAAAGCGCGGAGCCCGGCCCCCGCCATCCCCGGTACTCACGTCGGGCTCGTCCTTCGGGGTCGCGGCGCCCAGCAGTTCGCTCAGCTCCTCGCCCAGCACAGCCTCTGTGGGAGAGACAAGGGCCTCAGGGCCGGCTCGGCTCGGCCCCGCTGGTGAGCTCCGCGCCGGCCCGGCCCGGCCCAACCCAGCCCCAGTCCCAGCCCCCCGAAGCCGCGCTCACCCCAGTCCAGGCCGCCCCCCGGGGCGGGCAGGAGCCCCGCCGGCTCCCACTCGGCCTCGGCCGCGGCCAAAGCTTCCCGTTCACTCCCGAAACACACGTCTGCTTCCGGCGGGGCCGGGCCCGCCCCGCACGGTGGCCGCCGGCGGACACTTGGCTGGCGGCGCGGAGGCAACATGGGCTGCCACGGCCGCTGTCCGCGCTCCGGGGAGAATCGCACTTCATTCGGGAAAGACCTTTGAGGTCAGCGAGTCCAACCCATGACCCAACACCACCTTGTCACCCAGACCATGGCACTGGGTGCCGTGTCCAGTCCTCAAACACCTCCAGGGCAAACACCTTCACCACTTCCCACGGCAACCCATTCCAGTGTCCAGTCACCCTTTCTGTGTCGAAATTCCTCCTATTCCAGCCTATGTCCTCTTGTCCTAACACAAATAGCCTGGGAGAACAGGCCAAACCCCACCTGGTTACTATAGCCTTTCAAGCAGCGATAAAGTCTTCCCTAAGCTCCTTTTCTCCAGGGTAAACAACCCCACCTCCCTCTGCCGCTCCTCATTAGACTTGTGCTCCAGCCCCTTCACCAGCTTTCGCTGGACATGCTCCAGCACCTCAACATCTTTCCTAAACTGAGGGGCCCCGAACCGGACACAGTACTCGAGAAGTGGCATCACCAGTGCCAAGTCCAGGGAAAGAATAATTTCCCTAGTTCTGCTGGCTACATTATTTAATGAAGACTCCCTCTCCACCACCACTCCAGGCACACAGGAGGCGTTAGTTAGACAAAGGTGTTTATTCAGACCCTGCTAACACAAGCTCATTGGTGGAAGCAAGATTGGAGCAGCTACTGGGGAATGTCCAAATTCCTGCTGGGAGAATGTCCAAGGGCTGGGTAGCAGGCTGCCTCCAGCACGTGGCTCTTGGCTCCTGGTGGGTCTCCAGCTGCCTGCACTGGAGGCAGCTCCCCTTCCAGAGGAAAGCAGCACACACAGCGTGGTGGCAGTGTCCAACGGCAGCACTGGTCCAGGCTACAACCACAGGCATGGAGTTGCTCTGTGCTCCAGCAGCAGCTCCTGCTGGGCCTGCAGCCCTAGGGGACATGCTGGGTTTCAGTCTCAGGCAGGCTGGAAGCACAGGAGAGATAGAGCTGGCATTACTCACTTCAGTCCCAAGGGGTGTCCCCAGCCAGGAGGATGGCCACCCAGGTGAATTTTGAACAGGGTGCTGCGAGGGTCTCATCTGCCCTCACCTCACAGGTTGGCATCATATGCTGCATTGCTGAAGGTGCCCGGTGCTCCCAGGTCACTGGAAGGCAAACACAAGGGTGTCACCTTGGGGAGTGCGGAAGTGTGTGAAGGGCAGGGGTGAGCACAGCCCTGTTGGCCCCAGAGATGCTCCCATATCAAAACAGCCTCACACAGGCAGATCTGGGTATCAGCAGCGTGAACACAGCGCTGTGACAGTCACAGGGCATAGCTACCCTCCTGCAGAGCACAGCTCTCACCTGGTGGGTTTCAGGAGCTTCCTCTTCTCCTCTGACAACAGTGTTGAAATGTCCATGGGGATAAAGCACAGAGAAAAGAAACAACCAGCTCTGTTTAGTGAAGGTCATGAGAAGTTGCAGCAGCATCTGAAATTGAGCCCAGTTTAACAAGCCTGGGGTGGAGCTGCCATTAACAAGCATTTGCTGCCTTGTTCCTAGTGATGATGTTTATCTGCTCTCCAAACCTGGCTGCTGACACTTTCAGCTGGACAAACTGACAAGGACCCAAGCAACTCAGCAAATAAAACATTGGATGGAGGCAGTCACACTGTTAAACTCTTCTGATCACCCCAGCCTCCTCTGGGATTGTCACCACCTGGCCTGAGAGTCCCCAGCCAAAGCTAGGGTGGGCTGCAGGAAGCATTTCTGTACCTCTGTCATTGAGCCTCTTGGCAAGCAGGGCAATGATCCCTGCAGAGAGCACAATGCCAGCTACTGCCAGGGCTGAGCTGCTGCTGTAAGCCAGGACTTGCTTTAGGAAGGCACCATCCTCTGAAACAAAGCCACAGAGCCACACTCTAGAAAGTTGTCAGGACTTAGCCCCTGGGGAGTCCCCCCTCCACCACATTCAAGATGTGCTTGGAGGAAAGCTGGAACCTCCACAGTACTAGAGGAGCTGGGGGCCCTCACCATACCTGAACAGAAAGGGGGATCCCTGGTCCAGTTTCCCATGGCCTCACATCGGACCATCTCTGCTCCCATCCGAACAAACCCCTCCTCGCAGGAAAAGGTGCACGTGGAGTTGTAGGTGAAGTTCCCGTGCACATGAGAGCAGGTCAGCTGGCCTCTGCTGGGGGGGTGCAGCACTGGGCAGCTGACGGCTGGAGATAGAGCACAGCAGGAGCATCAAGAGGACAGGACTGATGACAGTGGGATGGGGTCATGTGGGCTGGCAAGCCAGGGATAAACTGACATAGCCCAGGGTGCTGGGGAGAGCACTCTGTTACAACAGAGCCCTCCCAGACATGTCTGAGATCACAGGATTTACCTTTGCAATGTGTGACGTCCCCAGTCCAGGTCCCCATGGCTGTGCACTCACGGCTCTCCGGCCCGATCAGCACAAACCCCACCTGGCAGGAGAAGGCACACGTGGAGCCAAAGGTGAAGTCCCCATGGAGATGGGAGCAAGCAACCTGGCCCGTCTTGGGTGCAGTCAAGGCTGAGCATTTGATGGCTGCAAGGGTAAAGAGGCACAGCTCAGAAAGGAGCCTGGGAGCTACACTGTTGGGACCAAGGGGCTGAGGACACATCATAGTGTCACCCCAAGGCCAATGACACCCTGAGCTGTGGCAGCAGCTCTACCTTCACAGCGCAGGGCATCCCCTGTCCATGTCCCCATCGCTGTGCACTTGCGAACGTCTGACCCCTTGAGTGCAAACCCTGTCTGGCAGGAGAAGGCACACGTGGAGCCAAAGGTGAAGTCTCCATGGAGGTGGGAGCAGTTCAGCTCTCCATGGTCTGGAGCTCTGAGTGCCAGGCAGGTGATGGCTGCAGGGACAGAGAAACATTTTCAAGCTGAAATGTGGGTACTACAAAGCTAGACTGCTGAAACAAGAGCACCAAGAGGGTCCTCTAGGGAACATCCCATGCTCAACACAAGGCCTGTGACACCTCAAGCAGCAGCAATACCCTCACAGTGTGGTTTGTCCCCAGTCCAGGTCCCCGTGGCTGTGCACGCATGGCTCTGCAGCCCCACCAAGGCAAATCCTATCTGGCAGGAGAAGGCACACGTGGAGCCATAGGTGAAGTTGCCATGGAGGTGGGAGCAGTGCACCTCTCCCTGGTCTGGAGCCCTGAGCACTGGACAGCTGACAGCTGCAGGGCAAATAAGCAAATTTCAGGCAGGAGCTTGGGGACTATAAGACTGAACTCTAGTAATGAGAGGACTGAAAAGAGAATATCCTGGGGTCTGCCCAAGGCCTGTGACACTTTGTGCAGCAGCTCTACCTTCACAGCGAGGGACATCCCCTGTCCAGCTCCCCGTGGCTGTGCACTCACGGCTCTCCGGCCCCATCAGCACAAACCCCGTCTGGCAGGAGAAGGCACACATGGAGCCAAAGGTGAAGTCCCCATGGAGATGGGAGCAGTTCAGCTCTCCCTGGTCTGGTGCTCTAAGCACTGGACAGGCAACGGCTGGAGGGGTGGAGAAACACTTTGAGCAGGAGTCTGAGGACTACAAGTCTAAACTGTTCAGCCTGAGAGGCTTCAGAGGAGCCCTAGTGTCACCCCATGGCCAGTGACACCCTGAGTTCTAGCAGCAGCTCTACCTTCACAGCATGGAGCATTTCCAGTCCAGGTCCCCATGGCTGTGCACTCACGGCTCTCCGGTCCCATCAGCACAAACCCCTTCTGGCAGGAGAAGGCACATGTGGAGCCAAAGGTAAAGTTGCCATGGAGGTGGGAGCAGTGCATCTCTCCTTTTTCTGGAGCACTGAGTACTGGACAGACAATGGCTGCAGGGACAGAGAAACACTTCAAGGAGGAATCTGGGAACTACAAGGCTAAATTGTTTGGTCTGTGAGACTGGGGAAACCTTGGTGTCACCCTACAGGCAGTGACACCCTGAGTACTAGCAGCAGTTCTACCTTCACAGCGTGGGGTGTCTGCAGTCCAGGTCCCCATGGCTGTGCACTCACAGCTCTCCGGCCCGATCAGCACAAACCCCATATGGCAGGAGAAGGCACACGTGGAGCCAAAGGTGAAGTTGCCATGGAGGTGGGAACAGTTCAGCTCTCCCTGGTCTGGTGCTCTGAGTGCTGGACAGGCAATGGCTGCAGGGATAGAGAAACCATTTGAGCAGGAGTATGGGGACTATAAGACTAAACTGTTGGAATGAAAGGACCAAGACACTGGAGAACATTCCAGGGTGAACCAGAGGTCTGTGACACCTTGTGCAGCAGCTCTACCTTCACACTGTGGAGTGTCCCCAGTCCAGGTCCCCATGGCTGTGCACTCACGGCTCTCCAGCCCCATCAGCACAAATCCTGTCTGGCAGGAGAAGGCACATGTGGAGCCAAAGGTGAAGTTGCCATGGAGGTGGGAGCAGTGCATCTCTCCCTGGTCTGGAGCACTGAGCCCTGGACAGACAATGGCTGCAGAGTGAAGAGGTACACATCAATCAGCAGCTTGGGAAGTGGGAGACTATAATTCTGGTACCAAGGGGCTGGGGAACACCACAGTGTCACCCCAAGGCTAGTGACAGCTGGCACTCCAGCAGCAGCTCTACCTTCACAGCGAGGAGCATCCCCTGTCCATGTCCTCGTGGCTGTGCACTCACGGCTCTCTGGCCCCATCAGTGCAAATCCTGTCTGGCAGGAGAAGGCACACGTGGAGCCAAAGGTGAAGTCCCCATGGAAGTGGGAGCAGTTCAGCTCTCCCTGGTCCGGAGCACTGAGCACCGGGCAGGTGATGGCTGCAATGGGAGAGCAGATCTCAGAGTGGGATAGATGAGATTAAATCTAATGTTTCAGGCTGAATCCAAATCAAATCTTACCTGGACGCGCCTCTGCAAAACTGTAGTTGGTACAATGATTTTTCTGCCCTACAAGTGATTTCCTCAGAGGGACACAGTTGCTGCTCTGCCAGAGCCCTGTTTATCCCTTTCATTACCCTGGGCCAAAGACCCTGGGAGGCAGGAGCACAGCTGCTGCAGTCCCATTCATCTCCCTTCCTTTACTGTAGCAGAGACCAGCCTCTGTTCTTGTCACAGTGGCAGAAAGACAGCTTTGGGACTGTAAAGCACTGCAATGACTAAGGAGGTTGTGTACCAGCCTCCACAGCCTGTGCCCAGGGTGTGTTTTGCTGCATGCCAGGGCAATACCCAAGGTTTTCTGTGGTGAGTGGCTCTGCTGCCTGAGACACGACCAAAGGTCAGCGCCAGCAGGGCATTAACACCACCCAGCCCAGCTGAGACAGACTGCATTCACTGCATCTTCTGCTTTTAGACTGACACCAAGCACTTTACTGGGTAGACTTTTCATAGATATTTTACAGGCAATTCTGGTTTCCCAGAGTCCCTGGAGGTGCCTATTGGTGAACATGTTGTGCAGGTGGGTGTTGTGTGAACATATTATGAATTTCCCTGCAGAAAAATATTCTCATGGGAAAGCTCAAATTTGCTCTGCACGAAGTTCTATAAACAATCTCTGTCCTGTGTCTCTGTCTCGGGAGATGTAGGTTTGTTTCTCTTTCTTAACCAATGTGTGAAGTTTTGTTATCTCTCTGATATAGTAAGCATTTCTGAGATTCTTCCATACGGAGCATGGAGAAACAACAGCTGGCTCTGTACCTGGGCAGAAATAGCCCAAGATTTGAACAATAAAGTCAATTTTAATAAATCATATTAAGCCTTCTGATACAGTCAATGAGTCCTGTCTCACCGCTCTCACTGCGACCATAGGTGGGAGCAGTTGACCCAGCCCCTTTGGGGGCCATCCAGCAATGGGCACACAATGGCTGCAGGCAGGCATGGGACAGAGTTTGAGACAGGGCAGGCAGCCTTATCCCTCACAGACCTTGCAGCAGCCTTGCTGCAAGCCTTGCTTGCAGTCTTGTTCTGCTTGTTTCTGGAGTAAGCCCAGCTGGCAATGCTTGCCAACATAATTTTGTTATTAGCACGGGCGACTGACTGACTCATCTGATTGTTTGCAATAAAACAAAAATCAATCATATTACAGCCAGCAGGGAAAAAAACCAACAAGCTGGGAAAGCAAGACCCTGGGAGCCTAAAAAGCCTGGAGCACACAGGCTCAGCCCAGCTTGCCTGTGGGGATTTTCACAAAATTGGGAGTGAGCTCCGGCCCTTGCCCCTGCGGAGGATACTGGTTACAGAACAGTCACATCACATCTCCATGCCTGTTCCCCTTAACTGCAGACAGTTTTTCTGGTCTCAGCCACCTAAGGTGGACCACAGGTCCACCTTGCACCGGCAGCAGCAGCAGCACTAGCTTCAAGGCAGGCTTCTTTTAAAAAGAATATATATACAAGGATGCTGCCCACTCCCATTCCTTCCTAGTACAGAGGGTCCCCAGTTGCGTCCCATGTCTGCTCCAGTCCTCCACTCACCCCATCCTTGTGCAAGGATACAGGTGTACCTGCACAGGAAAGGTGGTGTAAGGCTCTTGCACCCCCAAAAATGCCTGGCAGTTTTGTGGGATGCCTGGTGCCTGGCTGCAAACCCTCAAGCCACTGACAGGAACACTTTCTCTGCCCCTGCAGCATAAAATACCACAGCTTTCTCTCCTTTGTGGTTTCCTGCCACACTCTGTCCCTCCCAGCTTATATATAACCTCATTTTGTGAATCCTTATCCATGTTCTAGCTGGCCCACCCCTGCCAGGATACACCCTTCTCCTGGCTATGGGACAGCAGCCCCTCTTTTCTGTTTCCCAAGATGCCAAATGCCTTCCCAAGGTAGATTGGGGTGGGCTAGGGGAGAGAGACAATGCCACAAGGTTGACAGAGGTGCCAGGACACCATTCTGACCCGACATTTGGTGCACGCAGGGTACTGGTATCTGAGTGGGATTCAGGCCAGAGAGCATGGGCACTGAGACAGCCAGGCCAAACAGGGCCTCATGGCTCACAGCTGCTCTGCCCATTGCAGCCTCCTCAGGGAATCACACCCCACATGCAGCACCAGGAGATGCTTCCACAATAGGAAAGGGCACAGCAATACTTGCCTGAATGGCATTGGGCACACAGGGCTAGCCCCCCCAAAGTATCAATGCTGCATCCCTGAGACCTTCAGCCCCTGCCAAGCCCTACCTGTGCAGGTGGGGATGTTTGCTGACCACTCCTGGGAAGGCAGGCACTGCAGCATGCCCGCCCCTCGCCGCTCAAACCCTTTGTGGCACCTAAACTCACAGGTGGAATTGTAGCTGAAGTTTCCGTAGGGATGGCTGCAGTTCATGGGCACTCCCTTGGGCTCCAGCTTGGCACACTGCACAACTGGGAGAGACACGGTGCTGCAGCCCATTAGGAGCGCTGGAACTCTGCTTTGTCACCAGGGTTTGGACTCTCCAGCAGGGAGGGAGGGGTAGGGATGGATGTCTCACCATCGGTGCATTCAGGGCCATGGAAGCCGGGGTAGCACTCGCAGCGGTAGCTCCCAATGGTCTCCACGCACTCGCCGCTCTGGCTGCACGAGAAGGGCTGGCAGGAGGCTGCACACACAGGGGACAGTCATCCAGAGCTGCTGGCCACCCTGCCAAGCTCCCCAGCCCACCCAATCCAGCTCTGGTCCTCAGTCCCCTGCTCACCCCGGTAGCACAGCGCCTTTTTCTTCCGGTTGCAGGGCTCGTCATTCCACTTGCCAGACTGCTGCGGCCGCTGGATGTAGATCTCCACGCAGTCCTGGTTGGAGCGGCGGTTGTTGGGCTCCCCAGCTGCCCAGTTCTCCGCCTCCTTGGTCAGCGCCTTCTGGGTGCCCACCCAGGTCCAGATGCCTCCCAGCTTGCGGATGCCGATCCAGTAGTAGCGCCCGTGGTAGGGCAGGCTCTTGTTGAGGTACTCAATCTCCTCCTGGTTCTGGATTGCCACCAGGTCAGTAAAGAAGGTCTGGCAGTAATTCCTGGCCTGCTCCCATGTGTAGTCCCCCTGGTCACTGTAGTGGTACGTCCAGGCACCCACCTCCACCCACAGCACCATGCCTGTGGAAGAGGATGAGGTCTGGATTGATGCACAAAGGATGGGAGCTGGATCGGGGATGGGATCCCTTGGGAGGGTGAGCTAAGCCTGACATCATGGCCAAGGCTGGGTGCAGGGATTGGAGGAAGGGCTGAGTATGGATGAGAATGGGACTCTATGGGTACACAAAGACGTGGGTGGATCAGGCATGGCAGAAGGAGCTGAGGACAGAGGGGGATGGCAGAGGGATGGCAGAGGGATGAGGAAGGTGGAGGTGACAGGGTGAAGGCTGAGATGGGGCAGCACAGGATGGGGCAGGCAGGGTGCAGGAGGCAGAAGAGCCCCAAGCAGTAATGCCAACTCCTCCTCCAGGATAAGGATTGAAAACTCAGCCCTGTGGCCCTGTTACCCTGCCCACAAAAGCTTGCCAAAGGAGAAAGCCCCACTTCAAGATGGTTCCATAAACACAGTTCCTTCCTTAATTGCAGATGTGTACACTTCAGTTTTCTTGCTTTACCCAGCTATATGAGAGCCAGATTGGAGCAAGGCAGTGCAGCTGTCGCAATACGACACGAAAGAACTTCATGAGGGCACGGTGATGAACAAAGCAGGAAAAGCTCGAGTTTATTTACAAAACTAAATTTTATACATTTCTAAAAGTGCCTGTGGATTGGAGGATGAAATTCCACCTCCCAAACCACATTGGTCAAGATGACTGTCAATCGACTTTCTCCCCCCTACCTAAAAATATGTAAACAACAAAGGACAGTTAGGAAAACAAAGCTATAGCTTATAGTAAAAAGTGTGGGAAAGTAAAAATTCTGACTCCAATATGAAAGCCAAATCAGAAGGCCTAGAAAAATCCTTAAAAGCAGAGTGACATGCAGCCAGTATGCCCTCACCCCCAAAAGCACTTGGACCCCAACCTGCTCATCTGAGACAGAGATGATCTAGAGGCTTGTAAAACTCAGTGTTGCAAAATAAAAACAAGAAATCACATCATGGTCATACCCACGAGGCAGGCAAAGCTAGAAAGTAACTGGAACTCACACCCAGAAGTGAGGGGCACTTTGCTGAAACCCTACTCTTATTTACAGCATTTCACACCACAACTTTATGCAATCAAAGGGTTTTAGCCACAGAAAGAAGCTTCCTCCATTCTCCACAGAAGCAGCTATCTCTGCAACTGCAGAAAGTGATGTGGGGATATTATATCTCTATCTGTGCAGAAAGCAAGATGGGGATCAAAGTCTGCTCCAAACAACCAGCCTGGTTTACACTGTATCTCAGGAGAGTATTATCACACTGCGGTTGTGCAAAGATCTGGGCATTGCAGATTAGACGCAAATACATATCATATAAAGTCTAATTAGAGATGTACTTTGGTCCATCATTATTTGTTTTTGTAAGTAATTTCTCATAATTTGTCTGGTTTTTCTTGTGAAAGAGCAAACTATTCTCTTTGTTTAATGGAACTGAAGCTGAGGAAAATGTGGTTCCCTCTTTACCTTTTGGGAATTCAGGGCTGTGGGACAGGAACTCAGGGCACTTTCTAGGAGCCTGCCCCATCCTCAGCTCCCACCACCCTCCTCCTGGCCCCTGCTGCTCCCCAGCATGGCTCAAGGCAGCTGCCTGCTAGCCTCCCACAGCCCATCCCCAAACTGAGAAGGGACAAGGTTTGACATCTGCTCCACGTCCATCCTCCACATGCTCTCCTACCTTGTGCTGGTTTTGCATTAATTGACATTTCGTGAGGAGAGAAGCTACCTGTGGAAATGATTTTTCTAAGAGAAGCTGCTAGAAGTTTCCTCCATGCCTGACTAAAACCAATCAGTGGCTAGTTTGAATATTGACAACCTGTCAAATCAATTAAAGAGCTGAATATGCCTCTGTGAGATTCACATTTTAAGACTAACAAGCCTAGGAAAAGTCTCTTTTTCTTCCGGCCTGGGAAGCGGTAACAGGCTGGCCCGGCCCCCTCTGGGAGTGAGGCTGGGCCTGGCCGATTTGCTGAGGAGCTTAGGCCCCTTCCCAGGCTGGGCCAGGCCACTTTCCCCCCCAGTATGGTCATGCCAACCCGCAGCTGGAATTAAATGCCCTACATGCCTGAGACCAGCCACATGGCCAGAGTGGCTTCCACCATTCTGGCCGGGTCCCCTGAGATCCTGGCGCAGCCCTGGCGCAGCCTGAATCTATCACCGTGACTGATTCGGCCATCATGACATCTGCAGGCCCCTGGCAAAATATTAACTCACTGCACAGATGAAACTTTCAAAACATCAATCCTCTCTCAAGTGAGAGAAAAGGACAGAGTGGAGACATAGAGAAACAACATGAAGATGCCAAGGTCCGTGAAGAAGGCATAGATAGGAGGAGAAGGAGGAGATGCCTTTGCCTTAGGCTGATATTCTGTTGTAAGGCCATGGGGTAGACTGATACACTAGAATATCCCTTTAATTAATGAAAAAATCATGGGGTGATCGAGTGTTCAAATTGTAGACATGAGCAAAGGCATTCATGCAAGTAAATGCTGAAGTAGCTGTGATCTCATGAGAAGCTTGAACAGAGGGAGAGATGAGCGTGATGAAGACCCTTTGCCCCCAGGGAAAGAAGAAGACCTCCATTCTCAGAGATGATCTCAGAGACAGATGAAGAGAACCTTTGCTTTTGAACAGCTCATCCTTAAAATAGTACCCCATAAGTCTGACATGAATGCAGCTGTGGGAAGGCCGCATGAGATGGGAAGGACTTAATGAATACAGATTTCCAGGCAGCTGCTATTCGTGGAAATTAAAGCCATGAGAGAACAGTTTCTTGTAGAGAAATCTCCATAACATAGCAAAAAAGACTACTCTCCCTAAGAGAACTGATAAAAGACTATTTTAGAGGTAGTAAACTGACCTAAGGCCCAGGTTTTTTCTGTGTACATTGTCAGTGGGAAAGAAAAAAAAAGTTGTGGGGAGAGGAGAGGTGTTTTGAAGGTTTTATTCTAATTCCTTTTTTCCTCCTTTCTTTCAGTTCTGTTTAAATAAAGTTTTCTTATACCCTTTAAAGTTTCAGCCTACTTTGCTCTCTTATTAATTCTTATCTTGCAACAGAAAATGAGTAAGTAATTCTAGTAAGTGCCCTGGCATTTAGCCACTGCTGAACCCACCACATTATTTGGTGTATTAGCCAGGAAACTCAAATCTGGCAAACCAAAACCACTACACTTAAATTAGTGTTTCCACCTGGCTTGAGCTGAACCCCTCACATACCTCTTTCCTCTGGCTCCAACAGTTACTCCCTCTCTATGGCACAGCTCATCTCCCCTGTCTTATGCTACCCCTCCCTGCCCCTCCTGGTGCTGAGCCCCCAAGTGGGTGCTGTTTTCCTGTGTTTTGACCCTGTGGTTCCCATGGCAGCCCTGATATCTCTTCCCAGGGTGGTGCTCAGCACCCTCCACAGTTGAGGTGCCTTTGCCTTTTTGTGTTCTCTCAGAGCCAAATCTTAGCCTCCTCCTGACACTTCTGCACTTACCTCATTTCTGTTCCTTAGCTCAGTCACTAAAGTTCTTAGGAAAATAATTCAGCTTGCAGAGAATTTCCAGGGACAGAGCAGGCACCAATAAGTTTTGCTCTGTTCAATGCCAGCATGTGAAGGAAATATCCTACAGGCAGCAAAATCAAATTGGTTTCTATACTCCTGATGTCAATTAGCAGCTCTTATTCTGTGTGGTGCTGCCCCAGCTGTGCTGTGAACCCTTACACCCGTGGATCCTGTGACTCCATCCATGCCCAACTCCCCAGCACGAGCATGGGTGTAGGCAATGGGTAGAGCTGCCTCTGCCTTTCCTCGGGTAACAGTACAGTGCACCAGCTGCCACACTGCATTTGGGGAACTAAACATCCTGCAGGGACCTCAGACATGGCCTGGTCTTCCCCGGGGCAGCACGATCTGCCTGGAAGGAGCTGGCACAAGCAGGGGCAACCGCCTCCAAGCCCGGAGGGATCCAGCCCTGGGGGATGTGACTGATGAGCCCTCAAACTAACAATGCTACATTTCTCCAGTTTCCCAGACCTGCAGACTCCTTGGCAGCAGGGTCACACTTGGCTTACTGAGCGGGTGGTGGGTGGCTTACCCCACATGATGGCAGCGATGCCCAGGTAGATGCCAGGAGAGCCCAGAGTCCGTATTCTCCCAGCAGATTGCAGTCCCACGGCAGTACCCTGACAAGGAGGGAGACATGAGCATTCATATCCCAAGGAGTTCACACGCGCACCAACACCACTGCCAGGCAGTCCTGGTCACACAAAGGCAGTCGTTTGTGGTACTGGCATGCAGGCACACACAGTGCTCCCAGTTATGGCTCTGCTGCAGGAAGGGCCTCTTCCAGTGAGGAATTCAGGAGAGCTGTGCCTACAGCACAGCTGGGCACTTCACTCCTGGGGAGCCCCTAAGTCCTGTGCTCCTCAAGCTCCTTCCTGCCCAGCCAGGGCTGGCATCTGTCTCTGCAGTAGCAGTGCCCTGTGTGCCTGGCAGTGTCCCATGAGCCTGGGGTCACTCGGCAGGGTATCTCTGGGGCAGCCTGTGTGTCCCACAGTCCTCAGCTGTGGTTCCTGTCAGTGCCTGCCCACAGCCCTGCCCTCCCCTAATCCCCTTGTCTAGGCAGACCCTCAGTTGTCCCCAAGGAAAGGAGCAGGACTTACCATACTGGTGCCGTGGATGCGCCGTGCCCAGCCAGCAGCCGCTGTCCCTCGGTGTGCAGTGCTGCTCACACTTCCTCTGAGCGTGCAGCACATTGCTGCCTGCCCCTGGCCTCTTCCCCTCCCATCCCAGCCCCGCTACCAGCCCACATCCTGCCCCACACCCCTGCCTCCCCGCCACAGGGATCTCCAGCCCCAAGAAACCCTTCTCTAAGCAGCACTGGGCACGGTCCTCAAGGGACCTAACTTGGCAGCAGCCCTATGGCATGGGAGTTGGCTGCATTCCTGCTGCCACGGGGACATGACAGCCACAGGAGATGACCCACAATGAGCCAGGCTTGCCCGAGCACCCCAGAAGGAGGAGAAGGGCCCCCTGAAAAATGTCCAGCCCCAGTCCATGGTGCCCAGAGCACCAAGACCTCTCTGACCCACTGTGTCCATGTGGCAGCACCTACACTGGAGCAGGACAGAGGAAGCTGAGGTGCCATGAGGTCCCTGGTGGGCTGAGTGGAAGCATGGCTCACAACCTCCCAGCTCTCGTGCCAGACGCTCTCCTTGCATGCAGGTGTTTTGCTCTGGCTGTGAATGTTCATGTACCATTTATAGACAAATAACAATTTGTTATATTTGTTATTTGCTACAACATTACTTACACAATGTATTTTTCTGTCTTTACCTTTAAGTCTTTATGAGAAAGGTCCAGGAATATGCCAGAGGAACTTCCTCCTGACTTATTAACATCCTTTAGGAACTTCCACCAGTGTTTCAGGAACATGTCTAATTGTGTCCACCGCCCCTTGGATCATTATAATCATTATAAATCTTTTCTTACTCTATCCTGCTCGTAAGTAGGATTGCCTTGGCCAGGTTTTCTGCATTAATTACTTCTGCAGAAATTATTCTGCTCACTTCCAGCTAGAGCCAAAGAAGCCAAACAAGAGCCATGCAGGTCACATGTATTTTCCAGTTCCAAAGAAATTGATGCTGCTCCACCAGGACTCATTCTAGACAAAAGGAGGAACCCATTCCACAAGAGCCGTAACATACTACAATTATTTTATTGTTGGCCAATATAAATGAACCTTGTTTCCTGTCTCCGGGTATCTTCCTCGAAAAAGGTTTTAATGCAGTTGTCTCTTTTTATGGAATTGCTGGGTCTGTATATCCAGCAACTCAGAAGCACTTGCTTTCAGCACCTCCTCTGCCCAGAGTGGTCAGTTAGGGGAAGGGCAGGAGCAGACAGGCAGGCAGAAAGGTTGAAGGGCAGCAGCTGGGGAGGAGAGTAGCTCCAAGTGCTGAGGGTCACCTGAGCAGGGTGAGAGCTGCCTGTCATACTGGTGAGACACTGCTGGGACTCAAAGGGATGTTCATGGGTTCCCAGCCCCAAGGCAGAACAGGCTGTGCCCCTGCCAGTTTCACTTCCACTGGAACCCAATATGGTACGGCAGAACAGTAGAAAAAAATACTCCCACCTTTATTTTTGTAATCGTTGGTATTGCTTTAAAAATGGAACCAAAGTGTCTGAGATGCAGAGGCTGTTGCTGCTGCAAAGACAGTACATGACCAAGTTCAAGCTCTGTGTGGAGGAAGGTGCCCCATGCCTAGGCTCAGAGAAGGATATATATGGCAGGATGGATACTGAGGCTTGCTTTGCAGGTAGTGGAAAAAGGTACATATGGTAGGAGAGAGAGAAGACACAAATCAGCTCTGCTGGGAGCACATCTCAGGTTATTTCCATGGTCGGCTTCCCTGGAAGGGATTCAGCATGCTGCAGGGCACGTGCTCCTGCTGGATTCCTGCTGCTCTGCTCACCAAGGGCCTGACCCTGCCTGGGCAGTGTGGGGATTTCCCAGGCGTCAGGATGGTGCATCCTGTCCCCCAGTCATCCCTCCGAGGGGACAAGGCAAGCTGCCAGCCAGGGCTTTGCTCAGCATGGGCTCAAGGGAGCAGGTACTAAGACATTTTCCTGTGTCACGTCCGCACTGTCCCTCTAGACCCAGGCACCGGAATGGAGAAGTGCCTCTTTTCCTGTGCCCCGGTGCCGAGCCTGGGCGATGCTCTCTGTGCCGTAGAGCCGTGCCGAAGGCTCTGCGCCTGGGCAAAGGGCACGGCCGTGCGTTGTTTACGGCAGAAGCTCCCACCCCCGCTGGGGCAGCCTGTTCCCCTTCTTGTGGAATGGCCCCGCAAACCGCAGAGGAAGAGAGTCACCCCGACACTGCCCGGCCGGCTCAGCTGCTGCCGGCGATACAGCGGGCACCTTCCTGGGAGCCCCGCTCTCCCGGGGAGGGCTCAACAGCCCACTGGAGGCATCCGATCTCACCCCGTCAGGGCTGTGGGGTGGTACCGGCGAGGACATACACGCCTGGATGCAGCTCCGCTGCTGCCATCCCTCCATTCCTCTCCCTGAGACCTAAGAGGCATGTGCTGAGCGCGGGCGGAGATTTCCCTTCCACCACAGGTCCCCAGGAAGTGCTTGACCCAAAGGATGTCCCTGAGCTGCAGGGTGCCCTTGGACAAGTCTGCCAGCACACAGCTCCAGCGGCCGGAGCCTCCTCCTCCTCCACCCTTTTATCAGCTGCTGCCCCGCCTCAGGCGGCGCCTGATAAAATCTTTCCCACAATTTGAAAGCTTTCTGACACGGGTAGACCCTTTAAGAGTGCTACCCTGGCTTGGAGGAAAGGATTAGACAGGACCAGACGTCCAGGGGCAGGTACCCTGTACCACCCCCCCCCCNCCTGCCTTTCACTGCGAAGCTGGTGATGAAGAGCCTTTTCAGTGGGCATCACTGCCACACGGGTACCCCTGCCTGTGCTGCCTGCCGGCTCCCTGGCACCTGGCAGCAGCTACATGTGCACGGCACAGATAAGGGTTTGCCAAACAGGATGCCTGGGGCACAGATAACACTAACATTATCTCACTGCTTGAGTGATAGGGCGTAAACAAGTGACTCTACCCACCCGGGGAATCCCAGGTGGCACCTCTGCCCTGCCAGCAAGCTGGGGTACAGGGTGGGTACAGGGTGCTGGGGTGCATGTGCCACATCCAGGAGCAGCCCTAAGTGACAGCCAAACCACCCAGCCTACAGCTCCTAGGAACTGTGATTGCTCTGTTTGTGCCCTGCATGGCTCTCCATGGCACTGTGTATCTGGAATGCTGAGACAAGCCACCAACTCACCTGGCCCTGCCCCAGCAGAACCCATCCTTCCAGACAGGACAGTGGTACCAGCCACACTGGCTTGGTGTGGGGGCAGCCCAGGCACAGGAAGCACTGGCAGCCAACAGACCAGGCCACTCTCACCCTGGATACCACCAGTGCTTTTGTCACGTCTGGTTTAATGCAGAGATTTCAACCTTCTCCTGTCTCACATAGCAAACCCAGAGCCAGATTTCTCTGGATGTCACCTCTGTCAGCCGCTGTGTACTATTGCCTGCTCCCCTCCCTGGGCAGCAGATGAACAGGCTCAGCACCAAGAGCCGTGTCTCTAGCCAGGGCTAGCCCCTGCAGAGCAAAAGATATCATCTCCTCTGGCCAGGAAATCCTGTGGCATCATCTCCAGCAGGCATTGTGCCCAGCTGTGTTTCACCCGAGACAGAAGCAACTTTGAGGACATTCTTCACCTCCTGACAGGCCAGGGCTGAGCTTTCCTCTTCTAAAAGTTCCTTTCTCTTTCTCACCTCCCTGCTTCAGCACATGGCCTGTTTGGCTTGGCTGTTGCCAGTGATGCTGCAGGCACCCTTCCGGGTAATGATTTCTCCCTGGGATCTCAGTGACCTTTCTGCTCCAAGGAGTTACTGTGTTGTCTATTAGATTAGTGATTTATTATCTGCAGGTAGGGCAGGCACTGGTACAATATGTTTTAAAGTCTTTTTTATGTCTCAACCACCTTGCTTTTGTGACTCTACAAACTGCCTCAGCTGTTGCAAACTGCTGGGCTCTGCCCAGTGCAGCATCCCTTGGTGTGTGACCACAGGGACAGAGTAGCTCCATCTGAATTGTTGCCTCTGTGACCATTCAGCTCTCCACGCACGGGGTGGGTGGCCCTTGCTGAAGCTGGCTCTGCCTCAGAGTCCTGACTTCTGGGGCAAGCCCCTGCAAGAAAGACACAAAAGCTAAAATAATGAGGGGAGGGATGTTCCTAATCACATGTTGTCATCTTTGAAATTAATTCTTACTCCTGTGACCTCTTGCAGCTCTGCTTCAAGAGGAAGATGGTCACAGACAACAATTTAACTGTATCCATGGGCAGAAGGTTACAGGCTCCTTCACATATAAGCAGCCAAAGCAAAAGTTTTTTTCTCCACTTTTCTGACAGGAAATGGCAAGGCAACATAGGCAGTGCTTTCCTAGATTATTTTTATTTTTATTCACCCTTAAGGAAAAGGACAATTTTGCAGAGAAGCGTTTTGGGAGGACTCACTGGCCCAACAGGAGGTGAGGCAGGACGTTCTACCCCCACCCATCCCGGCTGCCCTGTGGGACTCAGGTGGCCCAGCCCTGTACCGGCACCGTACCTGCCTCCTCAGGGCAGGGCACAGCTCCCCGGGCTCCCCGGCTGTGACCGCAGCCAGCCCTCCTCTGCTGCCTCTGCGGCTGTCACATCCTTGTCACACGAAGGCTTCCCGGTGCTCTGCAAGACCTAGAAACCCTCTTTTGCCCTGCAGGCACTGAGGTCCTTCGGCAGAGGCGTGGGGCCGGGAGCAGTGTCCTGCCCGAGGCACAGCGGCGCGGGCAGCGCGTAGAGCTGTGCTGGCTGCGGTGTCTGTCCACTCTGCCGCGGGGGTGCCGGGACGGTACCGTGGGGGTGCCAGGGGCCGCTATGCCGTGTCCATTGGCCCGCGGGCCGTTGCTCTCCACGATGAGCCGGAGAAGGCCTGCGCCGGGGAAGTCCATAATGACTACCCCCCAGCGCACGGACTGCCCGGCCCGGCGCCGCAGGTGCTGGCAGCAGCGGGGGTTCACAAAGCGGGCCACCTCCTCGGGGCAGGTGAGGAGCCCATTGCCGGAGCAGAAGGTGAGGTACATGGTGGTGGGGTCTCCGCTGGCCGCCTTCTCCAGGTGCCGCCGCACCCGGGTCCACTTGCCCTCCAGTGAGAGCACGTTCCAGGCGTCGCTGATGCTCAGCTGCTCGTAGGGGATGCCCAGCACGTCCCGCGCCAGTGCCTCCAGCACCACTATCTTCCCGCGCACCTGGCCCAGCACTGGCACCTCCTCCCGGCACCACACGCAGCCCTGTGCCTCTTCCAGCAGGCAGCGGTGGAGCTGAGCAGCGAAGCTGGGCCGGGAGAAGATGGGCAGCTCCTCCTTGATGCGCATAAGCACGGCCTCGCCGGGGTGGGCGCGGAGGAAGCGCAGGGTGCGGCGCAGAACGCCCCGCAGGCTGGCCCGCTGGAAGGTGCAGAGGTGGTAGATGCGGAGCTCACCCCGCGACAACTTGCAGCGCACATCCAGGAAGCGGATGCCGGCCGCCAGCTGGGCCTCCAAGCCCCAGCTCTGGCACCGCAGGCGCCGGCCGCCGAACAGGCTGAGAGAGTCGTGGGTGCCGGGGATGGAGAGGCGGGAGAGGGGCAGGGCGTCGGGCAGCTCTGCCATCCAGTCAGGGCAGCAGGCTGCCGGCTGGGGCACACAGTCGAAGGCAGCGCTGCGCCGGGACCATGTCTCCATGCCACCGGGAGAGGGGGGATCCCGGCACCTGGCTGGCCCCCCGGAGCCCTGCCGTGGAGGAGAAGCAGACCATGAGCGGCGGGAGCATGGCCCCCATGCGTCCCGATCTCACGCTCCCCAGTGACATCCCCACCGTACCATGAAACCCTAGAGCACACCATACCCTGTAACACACCACATGCGCCCCGTACACATTGCTGCCTGGACTTCTGTCGCACTCTACTGGTCCCCTACCACTCTCAAGCACTTGTCCCAGTACCCCCGAGCCCTGGTACGCCCCAGCCTCCCCGTCGTTTACCTACCTGGGTTTGCCTGTGGCTGTGGAACAGAGCCCGATGGGGAGGGCGGCCGTGGGTGCCGGCGGCACACTGGCAGGTGGAGCGGGATGCCAGCCATTATCCCGGTGACAGTCATGACGCGCGTCCTGCCGCGCAAATGGCACGTGCACCTGGGATTCATCCTCAGCCCTCGGCCAAGGAGAGCACTTGACAGACACACCAGGCTGGAAAACCACCTGGTTGATCCCGACAGCAGCCATTCAGGCCTCTGCACCTCCCTCCCCAGGAATCAGGACAAACGGGATCGTGGTGCCGCGGGGCCCCTTGATGCTGCCCACGGGAGTGGCTGTGCAGAGCCGCAGGGTGCCCATAAGCCTGCTCAAGAGCTATGTCCTGGTGGGACCTGGACCACCCCGGTCATGACTAGCACTGTCAGAGAGGCAACGCAAAGGCAGTACCCGGAGCAGGGATCTGTGCTTGACCTCACACCCCAGGACCTGCTCAGCGAGAGTTCCCAAGGAAGTGAGCTTCATCTCCTTGCTCTTCAGGCACCAGGGACTGCTTCACACAGGAGTCACTGCAAGGCTGCCAGGCGGGGGGTGACCCATCTCCTGCCCAGGGGACACAGCTGTCGGGCACCCCGATTGGCAGCACACACTGAACCCAGAGGGGTTTGGAGAGGAGCCGCCGGACAGGTCACAGACCCCACCAAGCATCCCTCCAGCTCACATCCCCTTCGCCTGAGCGGGGCGGGCACAGGGATCCTCGGGGGGCGTTCGGCTCTGCCACTGCAGGAGCAGCCGGCGGGGACAGGCCAAGGGGCGCCTTCCCTGCGCGCTGGGCGCAACGGCCGGGCTGAGCAGGCATTTCCGGGGGCTGCCCTCGCCCCGGCCCCGGCCCCGGCCCCGGCCAGCTCCGGCCCCGGCCCCGGCCAGCTCCCNCCTCCCCGCAGGAGCAGGTGGTGGTGGACTTCGAGCGGCTGGGCGAGCACGCCGCCGCCTTCCAGGGACACGACGTGGGCTTCTGCTGTCTGGGCACCACCAGGGCCAAGGCTGGCGCAGTGAGTGGGGTCCCCCCTGACGCCCGGGGGAGCAGGGGTCCTGCTTGTCCCCTCCCCTGCCTACCCGCACTCTGCCCCGCTGATACTGCTTTCCCCGCGCAGGACGGCTTTGTCCGTGTGGATCGGGACTACGTGGCGCAGGCAGCAGAGCTGGCGCAGGCAGGGGGCTGCAAACACTTTGTGCTGCAGTCCTCCCGGGGGGCAAACGTGCAGAGCCGCTTCCTCTACCTCCGCGTGAAGGTGAGGGGGCAGCTGGGGTGGGCCTCATGTTCGTGCAGGAGTCACAGGATGCTGGGATGTTCGGGAAGGAAGCAGGAGCTGAGGTCTTGATATGCAAATAGCACTGGGGGTCCTCCTGCTGCTGCTGGACAAGGGAAGGGGCTGGCTGGCATGCACAACTATGCAACTGGCCTCTTATAAAGCAGCACAACACCTGCATGCAGCGTCTGTCTCCCTCCTCAAACTCCAGAAACATATGCTGGGATGTCTAGCCCAGTAACAGCAGTAACCTTAAGCTGTGATGGCTTCAGCTATGTTAGGAGGCCCAGGTCTGTGTCCAGATAAGACATGAACTGTCCTGTGATAGAAAGCCCACAGGCTCCCCAGGGACGACCATACCCATCGCAAAAGATTTTTTTCTCCATATTTTGTGTGCTGCAGCTCTCAACACCTGCTGGACTCAGAGCAGCCTGCCAGCGTCTTGTGCCGGCTGGTTCCATCCCCAGGCTGGGTGCTGTGTCCAGATGCTCTCCGGAGCAGCCTGTTGCAGTTTAGCGTGGTGGTTGCAAGGGCGCGCTGCTGACCTGCGGTCCATGTTCACCAGGGGCCCCGCCCCAGCTGCCTGGCCTGGAGAGCTGATCCTTGCCTGGCCTGTTCCAGCTTTGTGTTGGTATTAGTACCATCCTGCCCTTGGCTCAGCAGCTTTTTCTTGACCATTCATGGGGTGGCGGGGATTGTTCTTGGAGTCATCTGCCCTTGTCTCCTTTCATCCTGCCTGGCTGATCTGACAGGGAGAAGTGGAGAACCTGGTCCAGGCTGTTGGTTTTGATCGCTGTACCATTCTCCGGCCAGCGTGAGTAGTGGTGGAGGAGGGAGGGCACAGGGTGGAGAGTTGCCAGGGCAGCAGGGAGGTGCTTCACTGGGAGATGGAGGAAGAGAAAGGATACATGTGGGCAGGGCTGGGGAGGGAAGTGGAGAATGCTACCAGCTCCAAATGCAGCTCGTGGATGAGCAAACTGCTTCCCAGTGCTGCAGGGAGCAAGCTCTGCAGTTTCCTATGTCCCATAGGAAATCCCTATCCCATTGCTTGTGCCGTGTGCCATGCAAGGACAGCCTTGGGCTGAAAGCATAGGTTGAGGCACATAGGTTAGAGCTTATTTTCAGATGGACCTTGACCTTATGCAGAGGGAACACTCTCCTGTGTCCTTTCAGCTGTACTGTGCTCTTGCTGCCTAGGAGAGCTGGAATTCTACTTTTGTCAGCACAGTGAAGAAAGGCATGTAGTGTACAAGGGCTCAGCTCTGTTACGTTCCAAAGCCCCAAAGCCCACGTTGGTTCAGGGAGCTTGTCTGGGCCCTGGTGGAGCTGGAGAACTCAGTCTCTAGCCCTCAGCCAGGATTGTTTCAGGCTGACCCACCTCATCTCCTTGCTCTGCAGGGTGCTACTGTGCAAGCGCCAGGAGTCCCGGCCCATGGAGTGGATAGCCCAGCAGTTCTTGGGTGCTGTGGCTTGGGTGTTCCCCACCGCTAACTCAGTGCCTGTGGAAACGGTGGCCAGGGCTATGGTAGCCTGTGTGATGCAGCCAGGCAAGGAGAAGGTGAAGGTGCTGGAAAACAGGGCCATCCATGAGCTGGGAAAGGCAGTGCTGTAGCAGGGCACATAGAGCCGAAGTGATAGCAGGCAGGAGCTCAGTTCACCATTCAGATGCTCTCTGGGCTGAGAATGAATGCATGCACAGGAGAGGTGTGGGGTGCTTGCATGGCTAGTGTGAAGCCAGAGGTACATCCACTTCTTTGCATTGTGGCTGATTCTGTCAGGGGATCAAAAATGCAGGTGCTGGCTGCTGGGTGAGGATAAAAAATGTGCTCTGATGCCTGGATCCATAACACAAATACAGGTAAAGATGATGTAATGCAGGCCTTGAATAAAACCCTGTGACTGATCTGGTTGTGCCGGCTTTGTGTTGAAATAATGTCTGCCACGCACACACCAACAGCCCCGCCTCAGCCTCATGTGCTCAGATTGTGTCACTTCAGGGAATGTTCACAGGCAGGTGACAGGCACAGGAAAGCAGAGAAGCCACAGCTGCCTGTGTGGAGGCTGCACTTGACAGAGCACATGGTGGCACCAGTGCTGCTTGGATAGCAGAGCTCCTGGATGCTCAGCAGCAGCTGCTGAGGTGCCAGGAGTGGTGGCTCTGCCTGCAGCAGGTCTCTGCAGAGACTCCTGGCCTCATCTGCTCAGGCTGCAGAGGGACTGCTCTAGGGACGCTGCTGTTCACACATGGCCTGCTGCTTGGTTCCTGTAGTCACAAAAACATGCAGATCCTTGCATGGACATGCAAATAAATATCTGTCCCTCTGGGCTCTCCTTCTAGGCACAAAGGAGCCTGAGCCCAGCCCCGTGTTCCCAGGAGTGCTCTGCATGTGCCGAAGTTGAGGTGAGGCCTGTGTGAGGGGGCTTGCTCCTGCCCAGGTGCCAGGAGGGGAGCAGGTTCCTTCTGTGGGCATGGAGCAGGCACGAGGAGCAGTGCAGTGCCCCAGGCGTGGCCTCAGCTGTTCTCAAGCCTCATGCTCAGGGTTGAGGAACTCAGTGGGATGCAGAACATACGTGACTCGCAAATTCCCCGCTGGCCAGAGTCCCAGTGCTCCGGGTAACATTGCTTTCCAGGATTTTCTCTGAACTCATCTACAGCTCCTGTGTCAGTGACTTGGATGTGGCAAATGGAAGGAGCTTAGTTCTCCTCTCCTTCTACGAACATTTCCATCATTGAGTTGGGCCTCAGAAGGTTAGTGGAGGAGTGAGATGGTGTAAGGACTGCACCTAGACAACTCCTCAGGCACGTGTGGGGCTCAGTTCAAAGGGGCCACAGAGCCACAGCTACTGATACGACTGTCCCAGTGAGAGCAAACAACACCTTTAGAATAGTATTTAATGCACAAAGGGAAGTGAGAGGTAGGCTGGTCAGCATCATGTAAGTGTGAGGAGCAAAAACACTGGTCACCTGCAACACTGGGTTATACAGGCATAGTGCACTCAATGCTCAAAGAGATTTTTTTTAAAGGGGCATGTGCTTATACAAGGGAGTGGAAATGAACACCTGAAGTGCAAGCTGAAGTTGTAAGACCTTAAAATAAGTGAAAATTGAGGTGAGAGAATAAAAAAAGAATTCAAGCTCTGGTAAGTTAAAGGTGAAAGGCAAGCCACAGAAGATGTGAGGAAAGCATCCTAAAGGCATAAAAATGAATTAAGACCATGTGAGAAGCAGCAAGTTCTCCAGAGAGGCTCAAGGACAGGATGTGATCAGGCTCTATAGGAAGGAATGAACCATCACAGAAAGCCTTGGTGAGTTACTTGCATTGCCCTTTGCTGTTAGGGAGCTCACACTACTGTCATTCCTTAGGGGACACACATTTGCACGACTGTCCCAAAGCATGTAGGGGAAAAAAATATTTTTAACCCCATTTTTAGAGCACGTGATTAAAGATCTGCCAGAAGGAGCACTCAGATGAATGGCCAAATACTCTCCTGGGTGAGAATTGCAGTGATCCCTTTACCAAAAGGTCAGCATTGTTAAATATGATGCTAATTCTTAAAAAGTTCCAGTGGGAACCAGGAAATTGCAAAGCAGCTAAGTTGCCTTCTATAAAAGGCACGTTACTAGAAAGGATAATAAAATCTGGAAATAACAGGGCCCAGGATAAATCGGGTGTAATGGGAGAGTCCACATGGCTTTTGAGGGGGCAGTTGCAAGGCACAAGCCTGGAGCCCTCTTGGAGAAAACCAGCCATTGTGTATACAAGGCAATATGCTCCTCAGAGTGCACCCAGATCTCCAAAAAGCTTTCCCACAAGGGCTCTTAAAGAAATTAAGCTGTCGTGGGAAGACAAGGAAGGTCTGTGTAGTTTCTTATTGGAAATATTTTCTTAGCACTCCAAAGCCTTGAAACACACAAAACAAACATTTCTTGCTGGACAAAGGTCTGTGGAAAATGCAAGCTATTTTTGTGTAACCCTTGTTTCTGTTCACTGGTAACAGTGTCTTTTTCAGTGTTTCAGATAAATCTGTGTTAAAATGCACAGCTGCAGTCCCAGCACACAGTTTATCATCCTTATCACCCTCCCACATGGAGTTTCCTCACACACTTTGGACCTCAGTTCCACAAATTGCTTTGTGCACTCCTTAAGCCCCTGCTCCAGAACTTTGGAAAAGATTTTAGACCCTTGGTCACTGAATTATGGCAGAGGGGATTTGCCCACCTAGGGCTGAAAGAGGTGAAGGGGACAAAAGTCTGTAGGGAACTGACCCAATCCCTCCAGGGGGTCCAATGGGAAAAGCTCCAGGTTCCTCTGAGCAGCAGGAGGTCTGCAGAGATGGAGCTGTGAATTTGGCACGCCTGGTGGGGTTCTCTGCATTCCAAGGGCATGGAGCCCTGTGCAGCTGGGGGCAGAGCAGGGAAGGGTGCTCAGAGGCTGCTGGACAGCATTCGCACAAACCACCTGGTCCCAAAGACCCATGCTCTCCTGGGGTTCCCATGCTGGCTTTATTACAGAGTAATGATGAAAGGATAGCTGCAGTCCCAAGGGCTCAGCAGTGGGGGTTTCCCAGGAGGTCCCATGGCCCTGCTGTCCCTCCCAGCCCTGAGCTGTGACAACTGCCAGCCCCTCTTGCTCAGCCCATGCTGCCACCACCTTCTGTCCAAGCCAGGGGCTGCCTGAACAGCCAGCAAAACCCCCTGCAAACAGCAGCACGCTTCAAGGGAGCTCTTCAAAGCAGCCTCTGAGCGGCCAGGCACTGACCTGGCACTCAATGACATCCTAGCAAATGTGTGGCCGAGATGAACACTCTGGCCCCAAGGGCACTGGCACAGCCCAACAAATGTGCAGTTTGCAAGGCTATGTTCCTTCAGAGAGCAGTGGCTGCACTCCAGCTGCTGGGAAATGGGGCTGCTGAACGCTGTTTCTACCCCTGACTGGGGTGAGGCACCTCCAAGCTCCTCCTGAGTCCTCTGGGAACAGGGCAGCATGAGAACAGCCTGGAAGAATAAATTGCCTCTGTCCTCTGTGGCTGCTGCTCTTCCATTTCCCACTCTTTGAGACACTATGGAGGCTGGTGGGCACCTCCATGCCAGCAGAGGGAAGGGCAGCCCACCAAGGGTCTGACCCTTGCCTGAGTGCATCTTGGGGGCTCTGATCAGCCCAAACCATTATTGTCTGAGTGTTTCATCCTCTGAAATTGTTAGCTGCACTTTTTTTCATTCAGTTTCCACTACAAACCAGTACAAGCCAGCCCAAGCTCTCCAGGGAGGCACAGTTTCCAGCGGACTTCCAGCTTTCAATTACTGCACTCAGATGCCTGAATGCAGACAGTGTCTTGCTGCATAATCCCACAACAGGCCCAAAATTCAGCCAGGAGCCAGAGCCAGGCAGGCACAGCTCTGACACAGGACAAGACAAAGTGGCCCAAGAGCTGAGCTTAAACATAACCCTGGGTTTTACCCAGGGAAATGATGGTTGTTAGTGCACCTGGGTGTGTAAAACCAGGTTGGGAGCAAAGTCTCTATTCCCAGCTCCCAGTGTTAAACAAAGCATAGAGATACACATTTTCATAGTCACCCAGGAGCCAAGGTCTGAAACAAAAGTCACTGTTAGCCACCACCACTGCTGAAATGGTGGATATTTTAACATTAGCCACAGCCTTGAAATCAACAGCAAGACTTCTCATAAACACTTTTATTTTTCTGAAAGTTCTATTTTTCACTGGAAAAATCTCACTTGAATGAAGCATTTCTACCTGACTCTTCTAAATACTGACCTGGAGCCTGATGCATCATTAAATGCTGTGGGCTTCCTGAAGCTCCCTAAACATCAGCTTGGCCCTTGCAATTCACCCCAGAAAATCCACATTTTTCCTCCCTCCGTTTGAGTTTAGAGAGAAGAAAACAAAATCCAGAAGCCGCCGGGGCCAGCTGCAGCAGGCCGGCCGGCATTGGATACGGGGCTGGCGGGGTTCCAGCTCCGGCGCTATATAGGAACGAGGGAGGAAGCTGGGCTGCAGATGGAGCCTCTGCTGCCCGCTTTGGCCATCACTCACACTCTTCTCACGGTCGAGGAAACTACAGCCTGCCAAGATGTGCAAAGGATTAGCAGCGCTGCCCCACACTTGCCTGGAGAGGTGAGAGCGGCTGGAATGTGCGGGGTGCCAGGGACTGCCTCCCCGCAGGGCTCTGCCGGGGCGGCTGGGGGCACAAGGGGCTCTTCTTACAGCACAGCCCCGTGATGGGCGTCTTTTATGGGGACTGGGATTATCCAGCTCTGAACGCATAATACGGGAAGGGAAGCTTGCTGGGGGTGTCTCAGTGGGTGCTGCGAGTGGCTGAGATTGTTGGCGGGATGAGCGCTGATTCAGTCCCAATCTCTGCACTCTGCCGTGGGGGTCATTCTGCTGGGTGAGTTTGGGCTGCTCCACACCCAGCCCTCTCCTACTCTGGGCAGGAGTGCTTTATCCTCAGGTCTTAATTTCTGCAAAACCTGGAGAAGGAGAGGAGGAAAAATCAGGACAGGCGTTTTGCCTTTCTGAGGTGAAAACAGCCCTGTCTCCAAAGTGCCTCACAATCCTCTTTTAATTGCCTTCAAGTCGCTCACACATGGAATAGCCAGACCTGGCCCCTCTCATGAGGCTCAGCCCTGTACGGAGCACCAGCTTGCTCCGCTTGTGGCACCCATCCTCATCTTCATCCCTACCCACCCTGGTGCTCACCCCAAAACCTGTGCCTGATGGTGGCAGAGGCTCCTCTCCGCCCCTTGGGAACCCAGGCAGGCTCCAGCCCCTGGCCATTTCCATGCTGATTGGAACCTGTCCTCTCCTCTGCTCCCATGGGCTTTGGAGGGGGTCCAGTGAGAAGCAGAGGTGCAAAGCACCTGAAGTCTCACTGCAGCAGCAGGGCACATAATGCTTCACCTAAGGAGGAAACTTAGGAAAAGACTCAAGTGAATCCCTCTGTAAGGGTTCCCTAACACCTGCAAATGCCTTAGCACTGGTTTTTGGATGAGAGTGACAGTGGGAAGTTCACTGTCCTGAGGGGAGCTCCAGAGAAGTTCCAGCTGAACTTGTGCCGCTGGGGGCTGATGCTGCTTGCCCAAAAGGCAAATTCTCATCACAGGCACAAACAGGAGTACAAGCCTGTGATGGTTTCATTGTTGGAAACATCTTTCAGCGATCCTCATGAATCCATGCTGACCTTGCCTGCTCCCCTGCAGTCTTCTATGCCATGGGCGGCCAAGAGCACTCTTCCAGTTGTGGGTGATCCACAGGTTTCTGCTCTGCTATCGCCCTTGTTGTCACTATTATGACACTTTTTAACAGTAAATTGTCTTAATAAAGATTTTCTCCCCCTGCTGCTATGCTGTTGTTTTCATCTGCTATGCCCTCAAATCCTCAGTCTTGAAGGCTTCACTCACACTTTGACACGCAGTCAGGACTGCATTTGTCCCCTGTGCATCACCTTGTATTGCTCTACGAAGCTTTCCTTGTATTGTGCTACGAAGCTGCTTCACTGCTGGTGTCATGAGACCCTCCTGCGGCTCCTGGGCACAGTTTGCCCCGAGTGCTGTACTTGGGGACTGTAATATCTGCTGCTTGGCCACTGACCCCTTCTGCCACTGCTTGTCAGGTTGAACAGCACGGTCTCAGCTGGCGTTCCCCCAGCGGCATCCCCACAGGTGTGTCACTCTCCCACACTGTCACCCATGGACTGTGACTGCAGAGCCCATCAAGGTGCCCTGCTGACCCAAGGAGCTGCTACCCCCCAGCTCTCCCTACAGCATGTGTTTGCTGGCCTCTTCAGAGAGGGATGATGGGTTGAAAAGAATCTCTTCCTATGGCCAGAGGAGCCTTGACTCCTCTCCAATAGACCATATTTGTCCATGTGTCCAAGACGGGTCTGACACAGCTGCCACTGACATGCCTGCCACTGACATGCCCCTAACAGCATCAGTCCTGCAGCTTTCTGGCTCCTCAAATCCCCTCTGGAGGCTTTTGCACGTGCAGGGGCATTTCCTCTGCCACCTCCCTGCCCTCAGGCGCAGCATCACCTTTACCTTTCAGCTATGGCTTTAAACTCCTTTGAGCTTCTATTCTTGTTCCGTTTTTAAAGCTGGAGTCTCTCCTGGCCCTCCCCAGCAGGCCTTCTTGCTCTTGATATGTTTGACAGAGCCCATATTTTCTATTAATGCTTCTTGGAAGCTATTTCTCAGACTTTTTCTTGGCTTGCTCCCATATGTTCTCACAGTTAACCTTCCACCATTTACAGTCCTCTTGCTTTTTCTCACTCAGCCATAGCTGGCTTTTTTTTTTAAGATTCCTATTTTGTTTATAGCTGCCTTTTTTTTTTTTTCCTGGCTGTTTAGCCTTCCCTGAAGCCTTGCTTGAAAGCTTGCAATCCATCTGCTGGAGGACGCCAGGATGGTGTCTTTAAATAGCCCTTCTTTCCCTGAGCCTGCAGGCTTTCAGCCTGCTCCTGTCCTTCCTTGCTTCCTTTTAACGACCTTCCTTATCTCTGCTGTCTCTACAGATGTCATGAAGGTCCCACTGCCAGGGAACTGCTCTGGTGCAGGAGGGAGGCTCTTGCTGCTGTCCTCACATCTGCAGGGCTCCAGCAGGGTGGGAAGCCGCCAGGGGTCCCTTGGCAACACCACGGGGTGGAGCAGAATGGGACGGCTGAGGGCCTTAGTGCCTTTTGAGCCTGACAGCTCTTGGCTGTAAGTCAGTGTCAGAGGATGGGAATCAGAGAGCAAGGTTTTGAGCCAGGTCTGAGCACTTGTTGTGTGAAGCCACCATCAGTTGTGTCCAGACCTGGTGTAGGTGTTGGCCTCATCCACACCAGGGCAGGGGGTCCCCAGGTGCTGGAGCACCCAGTCCTGTCTTCCCAGCTCCTTGGGTCATCCTGGGCTAAGTCTGGCTCTCAGTATCTCTCTGACTGCTCAGGAACTCCTGGTATCCACTGTCCTTACTTCCAAGGTGGGCAGCCCCCAGCGCCCTGCTCCTGCCAGATGAACCCCCCATGATGTGACACATGGTCCCGTTGCTTGGAAGGGATTGTCCCTACGGCACAGTACGTGGCACTGGCAGGGGCTTGACCATGGCAACGTCCCCACTCCTCCCTCCTGAGCATTGGAAGAGGGACAAGGCGGCACCCAGCATTTCTGCTCAGCCCCGCCTGAGAGATGCTCCCTGAGCCCATGTGTTCCCTTTCTGAAGGAACCTGTGGCCACAAGCACAGATGTCTGGGAAAGCAGAGCCAAGGGAGAGCCAGCCAGTTCTCTTGGCTTTCCTGTGGCACCCTCTGCACACACCCGCTGCTTTGGTGCTACGGCGGTTGCCCACTTCCCCTGCCCATTTCACCTGCTCCCCATCCCTGTAGCTGTGCCATCCCCATGGGTCAGGGCCATGTCAAGTGGTCCCAATATGGCAGTACTGGCCAGTGGGATGCCAAGGGGCAACTGAGGCTTGCTGGAGAGCCAGCCCCAGGACATCAAGAGCCAGCTCTGGCTCGGAGCACTTGTCTGAATTTTAGTTATTTACTTACAGCAGGATGAAGGGCAGCAGCCCTGTCACAGACACCTCAGTGTGGGAGCGTGGCAACCTTGTCACCCTTTTCCTGAGGTCCTGACCTTTGCCAGGTTCAGGTTTTCTCAGAAGCATTGGCAGTGGAAATTGTCCCTGTAGCTGCATGACAACAGATGTATTTCTGGGTGTGTGCTGCCCTGTGCCATACACCCACTGCAGGTGGTCCCTGCAGCCCCAGTCTGCGCTGCTCTCTCTGCCTGGTCCTGCTGCCCACCTCCATGCAAGGGTGGCTGCTCAAAGGCAGGTTTCTGTAGCAGAAATGGGGGGCAGCTGGCAGGGAGCAGGCACCCCTGTGCCAGGTCTCCAAATGTCACCCATGGAGACTGGCGGGTGGAAGCCAAAACACAGAGAGTTTTACAAGGAGAAAAAATCAAAGGAATTGAAATGAAATAGTAGACATAGTAATGGAGTGATCATGCACAGAGGGCTTGTGAAAATAAACAGCAGAGAGGAAAATTGCAGGGAGCCCTGAAGACAGGGAACTGCAGCCCGGCTTTGCCAGCCATGCTGAAAGCTCAGCCCAGTCAGCCTGTGAGGAGAAGTCTGTCCCCTATCCTTCACCTCCTGTGCCAGCAAGATGACCTGGAAGCCAGCAAATATTGCTGTGCCAGGGAAAAGCCCTGTCCTGCAAAGTTGGGGACTGGGGACTGGGGATGGGGTGGGGGAGGGGGCTGTTTTCAGCCCTTCAACTTCATGCAGCATACCTGAGTGTTCCCTGCAAAAGCTCAGCTTGCTCTTGCTACCATCCCTGAGCTGCAGTGGGGGTGGGGGGAGCCTCCTCAGCAACTTTAGATGCTCAGGACCTAATTACTACTTGCAGGGCATGAAAGCGAACATTTTGGGAGACAGCTGGGCCTGCTGCCAAGCCCCAGGCCCCCCTGTTTTCTCTGCATCCTCCAAATACAGGTCTGCAGCGTGGCCTTGGTGCAATGGGAAGTGGCAGTCAACCTTTGGCAGTCTTCAGCTCCTGAAACCTTTTTTCTCTCTCTGCCCAGAGAAGGCAGCACCCAAGAGGTGCCTGTTTACAGGACCCTTCCCACTGCAAATATAAGGCTTATATATTACTGATAAACATGCTACATGTCTATATGAGGGCTCTGAGTGCTGTCAGCAGTGTGGGGCCGGTGGCACAGTGTGGGGTGACACCATGGGGCAGGTACCCCCCAGCACGGCACTCCCACGGCCTCTTCTCCAAAGGCAGCTCCTTCACCTCCTCGCCAGCCCTTTATCAAGCTCATCTCTATAGAGACTGAGTGCTGTACACACATCCGTAATTCAGCCCCAGAGCAGCCTGACAGCCCTGCTGATACAATTATCCTGGCCACAGATGGGGACAGAGCGAGGAGATCAAGATCAAGAACAGCTGCTAATGCGCAATGCCTGTAGAAACGCCACAGACAGGCACAGCCTTTACAGCATTAGGGTCCATTTGTTCATCTGGAATTAATTACAGAGTGGGTGCAGGGCAGGCACTGTGAGTGTCCCACTGCCCCATTATTCTGCCTGACCTGTCTCTGCTGCTCCCCTGCTGCAGGGCCAAGGAGATCAAGACAAAACTGGGCACACTGCTCCAGAAGCCTGACTCAACCATTGACTTCATCATCCCCTACCCCGAGAAGCCGGAGAAGCCACCCAAGGCCCAGAAGTGAGTACAGCACTGGTCTGGGCTGCAGCGGTGCCTGTGCCCAGCCAGTGGGGTGAATACCTGACCTTTCAGGATGCAGAGGAGCTGAAGCCCTGCTGTGGGCTGGCACAGCAGGCTCTATGTGGCAAGCAGCTCATGGCATGCTCTTTGTGACCTGCCTGGTAGGTGCAGGCTCAAGAAGTTATGTCAGGGCAGCATGAGACATATCAGGGAATACAGGTATATGGAAACTAGATTTCCCATGGAAACTCAATTTACTTTTGATGAGATTTCATGTTATTCGATAAAAGTTTTCCCAGAGGCATATGGCATTTGGAGTTCTCTGAGTCACCTGCCTCAGCCCAGAGGTACCTGCCTTTGGAGCCATATGGCTCTGGGGTGGCAGCATGTCCCTGAGCTGGGTGCACAACCTCAAGGCACAATGCCTGGCTCGGGGCAACTTTGTGGTGATGGGACCTCCTCATCTTATGGCCTTTGGCTTGACCACTGCTCTCCAGCACTGAGCTAGTGTATAACACTGGCTTATTAACATTTTCTAAAGCACACAAAACATTAATTATTTTGCCTGCCAATCCAGGGTGCAGGGGGAGATATGCAGGGGGACGTTTGCTAGCACAGTGCCTGCCTGCCACACGGCTGCCTGGTGAGAGCTGCCTGTGCCAGGTAGGGCTGGCAGAGACCAATGGATTGTGTGGTTCTCACTCCATCGCTGCCATGCCTCTGATGCTTATGTGACTGAGACACATTTGTCTCCATTAGCCATCCCCACAGAAAGCTGGAGAATATCTCCATTCTGTCTGGAGGAGCTGTTTTGTCCTACACTGCATTGCTGTGCTGCCCTGGCATCACTCACCTGTCAGCATCTTACAGTAAATATCATCCCAGGGAAATGGGATTCAGATTACAATTACATTCAGGTAACGGGAAAGTGAATTTGGTGATTTCCAGGAAATCTGGATTGTGTTAGGTTGCTGCAGTGATGCTCTTTTTCACTAGGGTGAGAAGTCACCTGACAGGGACATAGGGGCAGGGAGAGCTTTGATCCTTGATAGAAGTGCAAACACAATTCAAGGTCCAGAAAGTGAAGGATAAGAACCCCCTGTCATGGCACCTAGTGCTGATGGTTTGGTACAAGTGAGGGCTGGTAGCCACCCTGAGCAAGCCTGGCATTCCTCCCACTCTCCTTTCCCTGCTGCAGCCACTTTGGCAGTGTGACATGACTAGGCATCAGCACCTGTACTTCCCCCAGACCCACCACGGAAGCTTCTGGGCCCCTAGAACCAGGACAGGCTGTCCTGCCCACTCTCCCTCCGTGCTCCCAGGGATGCTCTGCTCAGCTAGGGGGTTTCAGCCCCCATGTGTGGCCTCTGCAGCAGCAAAACAAGAGAGTGCAGCACTGCCTGCAGGGAGTGGAGATGGTCCACAGCCAGCCCAGCACTCAGTGCTGAGCAGGGGGCTTCCCTTGCCCTCCAGTCAATGCTGGCAGGGATGCAGGGAAGGAGCCGGGAGCCCAGGGCAGCTTGGTCAGATTCCTGGGGCTTAAATGAAAGAACAAAAAAGCCACAAAAAAGCCATCAAACAAACAAACAAACCAACCCAAAAAACCACCCCCCCCAAAAAAACCCCACCCCAAACCCAACAAAACACCAAAAAACCAACCAAACAAAAAAACCCCCACAAAACTCTTCAGTCTCACTGCAAAGATCACATTGCAAAATATATTGAAGAAAAAAAAGGGGGGAGGGGCGCGGCGAAACCGCGCAGATGGAAAACTCTGGAGGTTTCCAGCGGGAAGGACACTGAGCCCAGTGACCCGGCCCACCGCAGGGCGTGGGAACGGGGCGGACGGGCTGTGGGAGTGAACGGCGCTGACCCCGGGCCCAGCAGCTCGGGGCCATAGCGACCAAGCCCCTGTGACCAGCGGGGGTCATCTTTCCCCACCCCAGCAGGAAAACACAGAGATGCTTCCCAGCCACCCGCAGAGCCCCTGCGCTGCCGTCCCGAGTGTGGGCGCTCGGGTGAGGAGGAGCCCTATGGCTGCAGAAGGGACTCTGCTGAGCTTTGCAGCTCAGTCACAGCTCTGCTCAAGCACGGGGGAATTCGCTCTCCCCACCTCATCCTCACCCTCCCTGCACTCGGCTCTCCCCCGGAGAAGGGCACCCGTGCCATGATGCAGCAGTATCCCTATGCCATCCCCAGACCGCTGCGTCCGCTCTGAAAGCCTCTGCAACTTGTTACTCCGTTCCTGCCCATTTTTAATGGAATTATTTAAAAACGTAGAGCCCAGACGGAGGCTGTGGGGTAACCAGGGACCACCTGGGCTTTCTTTACTCTCCTCAGGCCATCTCCAGAGGAGGCTCTGCAATGGCGTGATTCCTTGGAGAAGCTCCTGCAAAATCCCTGTAAGTTCACAACTCCCTGTGGTTGGTCACCTCCTCTCTTTCCACGTCCCCTGGGGTGCTCAGCGAGGGTTTGGCCCCCCTTGCACTGCCAGTGCTCAGCAAGGGCTCACCTCCCCTTGCCCCCCAGATGGGCTCGCCAGCTTCCGCTGCTTCCTGCGCTCTGAGTTCAGCGAGGAGAATGCCGAGTTCTGGGTGGCCTGTGAGGATTACAAGAAGACCAAGTCCCCTGTGAAGATGGCAGAGAAGGCCAAAAAGATCTATGAGGAGTTCATCCAGACTGAGGCGCCCAAAGAGGTCAGTGGCCATAGGGCAGGAGATGGTACTGGGAGGAATGAGGCTGCTGCCCAGTCAGCCTCCATCCCAAAGGGGAGCGATGGCTGCAGGGCACCTTGTACCGTGGCTGAGGGGTTTGGAGGGCTGTATCCTTGTCAAGGGACAGCCACATCCCCACATGCTGCACTCCTATCCTTCACAAACCTGGAGCCCCTGTTGGCATGCTCAGCCTCTGCTGGGCTGTCTCCAGCCTTGGGCACCACCAACACATGCCTGTCCCCCCCTTCCCCACAGAGGTGTGATGTCAATCATAAGGGTTGACAATGTACAGAGTAATCTGCCTCCCCAAGATAGCTTTGCAGCAGGACAGAGCTCATCCTGACAGCTTTGCCACCAATAATTCTTCCAGAGAAATGAACCTGCTTCCATCCCTCCCCTCACCATTTGCATGATTGCTGGTGGGACGGAGCAGGTAAGGGGACACCATCACTCAGCCCTCCAAAGGCAGGCTCCCATCCCTCTTACACTCTCACGACAGGTGAACATCGACCACTTCACCAAGGCTGTGACCATGAAGAACCTGGTGGAGCCATCACCAACCAGCTTTGACATGGCCCAGAAGAGGATCTTTGCCCTGATGGAAAAAGACTCCCTGCCCAGATTTGTGCGGTCGGAGTTTTATCATGAGTTAATCAAGTAGCAATGCAGCAGAGCTGTGTGAGGCATCCCCACTGCTTCTGTCTAAACACCCGCCCCTTCTTCTGCAGCCGCTTTGCTTTCTTGATACCACCCTAGAAGAGCAGCCAGGGGTGTTGCTAAACACCTCCCCCCATGCACTGGACTGTCAGATGTCCTGGTGTTTCCTCTCTTACCATCTCTTTTCTCTCCCACAAAAGACCAATTTGCAGAAGCTCCCTGGAGTTGGTACCCAGAAGTGTGAGGGAGCAGCCCCAGCTCTGCCGTGACCAGGAGCCACACGGCCAGTGTGACACATCCCTGGTGCTGTGGAATTTGGCATTAGCTGGAAGCTCTGGGGTGCTGACTTTGCCTTCTTAGGACTCCTTAAAACGTGATTTTTTTTTTCCCGGTGTTGCCCGTGTTTCTGGTTTAGCCCAGGCTCGCTGCCTCATCCCAACTTCCCAGGGGGCTGCTGAGACTGCACAGGTGCTCCCCTCCCTGGCCAAGGTGAAGTGCGACACATCGACTGCCTGACTGGCATCACCTTCCTTCAGAAAGCAGCAGGCACAGTGACAGCTGTCCAGGGCAGGGGGCATGGCAGGGACAGCAGTGACACATACAGCAAGGATGGCACTTATGACAAGCATGGCAGGGGCTGCTGTACGGCAGAAGTGCACCTGGCTGGCACCAGGGGTGAGCAGAGTGAGCCTGTGGCACCTCTCCCCCAGCAGTTCCACTCAGAGTCAGCCTGTTTGCTTCACTCTAAACACAAAAACAAGAGGGTAAAACGAGACCTGTTGGTCCAAAACATCGGGACTGTTTAGCAACCCAGTACTGCTTGCTCCAGCCTTTACACGATGCCCTGAGCTCCCAGGACACGTCCTGTGCCACATCCCAGTGCACAGCCCTCATGGTGTGCTGGGATGGCAGTTCCAGGGGCTGCTGCAGGGCTCTCTTGTTTCAGTTGCTTGTCTCTGCAGTAGGCATGCCAAAGCAATTCTTCTGCACAAACCCAACACGTTGAGCGTCTAGCACAGGAGGGGTTGAACACAGGAGGGAGGGAAGCCATTGTGGGGGGAAAGAAAGCTGAAATTCCAGCTGTTCAGATACAATTTGAAAAACCCAAACCAAACCCAAAAAACCAAATGGAAACTCAAACCCATCATTGGAAGCATGAAAAATAAGCCCCTGGCTTCTAGAACAGAGTGCAGACCCTGCTGAGTTTGTGTAGCCTGCATCACTCTCTCCTCTCTCCTCCTATCTGCCCAGGCCATGTGTTTCCATGGGCTGTCTCTAAAAAGGACCAGCTGCTTTCTAACAGTTCCAAGTCAGCCCTATGCTAACAGAATAAATCACACCTGAGGATGGGGCAAGGGCATACCTGAAAAGCAGCGCCTGGGGTCTCATTTCAGCCTTGAGGGAAATGTGATAAACCCTTGCTCCATGGGGCCTGGATGGATCATCCCTGTGTTGGTTTCTTGGTGCATCATCCACAGGGTCATGGCTTGCAAAGAGCTGCTTCAGTCAGCAACATGACAGGTGCCAGTAAAACATCTGTGGCTCTGCTCCCCACTGGCATCCTGGACCAGTCCCCTTCCCCAGACTCAGCCTCACTGCAAGTCATGGGACTCCATGCAAAATGCAATAACATAAACAATGGATTTTCCAGCCTCTTCAAGACTTGCAAAATCTGATCAAAACCCCACCAGCCCCAAATATTTACACGTTGTCACTATGGCGATGAAGAAATACATCCCGAGCTGCAGGAAATGGGCTGTGTTTTCCAGGCAGGAGTGGGGAGGCAGGGGAAGGATGGAGGCAGTCACAAATATGACTCTTCTTTTTTTAAGCTCTAGAGCAAAAGGCCTGGGAAAGTCAGTGCTGGAGCAGCAGGGATGATGCTCACAGGCATTCCCCTGAGGTGAATGTAGAGGGTGCCTTGGGTGATGCTAAAGAACCCATGAGCCCATGAGCAGTAAGAGGGTCCCATCAAAAGGGCACAGGACCCCCCGGCAGTGTCCACCATTCAGGTGGGCAACAAGGGGGAGGCAGAAGCAGGGCTGGGTGTGGGATGGGGGCTTGACCAGCCTCTTTACTTCAGGGTGCTCCCCCCACCTCTGCCTGCACATGCTCCCTGCACCCTCCCAACAGCTCCATGAACTGGTGTCAATACAAGTGGTTTCAGCTTGTTCAAGCTCCTCATTTAGTGTGACACAGAAATGCAAAACGAAACAGGGTTCCTTGCAGAAAGACCTGGATTTTTCATTTCTACTTAATCATTTGGCAGCTATTTCCAGATTCCCTCACATGTTTTACAGTTAAATGCTGCCACCATCAATGCCATAATGTCGAGATGCTGCTGGAGGCTCTTGGTATGCACCGTCAAACCCTGAGATGTCACTGCTGCACCAGCAACATGTGGGGCAGGGACAAGCTGTCTAGCAATGTATGCGCTGAAAAGAAGGGTGCAGGCTGGATTCTGGAGAGATGGAATAGCTCTGTTGGCAATCCATCCCTGGCTCAATTTCTGCTAAAATGCTGGAATTCTACTTTGGGAGCTGCCAGTGATCTACTGGGTGGCCAGAAAATGTGGCCACTGAAGCATTTTGGAGCTCTAGGGAAGTTGTGTTTGTGTAGAAGGGTCATTTGTCTAATTAGTCCAGCAGGCTTGCCCAGAAAGGTGGCAACACCTGTACCAACCCCATGGCCCAGCTTTCCACAGGCCCAGAAGTATTTACTATTGGGCTGATGCCAACCATCATATTTCTGTTAGGAGATACTTCATGTATTTTATCACTCTAGCTCTCGTGAAATTTGGCATATATAGCAGTATATAAACACATGTACATCTGTATTCCTATATTCATATATACATGTACACACACATATATTCTTGTAACATGGGCATCTCAACCCCACTGGGAGTCAGGGAGCCAAAATGCAGAGTTTCTGGATGTGGTGCTTGGGGTCCATCACAGAGAGGACCGTGAGTGGGTTTTGCATTGTCCCAGACCCTCTTGAGGGAAACCTTGGTCATCCAGGTGAGAGAACACAAAGGTGCATCCTCCAGGACCCCCCTGTGCCAGTGGCGCCTCTGTGCGCCATCCTGGCACCTGGGTTGGTGCAGGAGGCAGGTCTCATGCTCCCCGAGGGACCCCTATCTGTGCCGTGGGGCAAGGCAACCCCATGCTGCAGCCAGGGACATGGGGCACCAGGCACTGCCTCCACCCTGGCACCCACTTCCTGCCATGGGCACATGTGGAAAAGGGCTCCCTGCAGCTGTATCCCTCAGAGGAACACCAGGAGATGCTTTGATGTGTGTTTTATGGTGGCTTCAGCGACCTGGAGCCTCGCACCTCATCAGTCATGGGGTGAACCACCCAGCTCTTGTCCTGTGTGCTGAGGCTGGGCTCTGCCAGGGCTGCCCAATCCCAGACATGGGCACTGCCAAAGCTCAGTGGCTGAGGGTGTCCCTTAGCTCATCCAGGCTCCTCTCAGGCTTTGGTCACTCCCTGGAGGGTGCTGCACACTGTGGCCAAGGGCTGGAGCAAAGGCAGGAGGGCACATCAGCTCCTCACACCCAGGAGCTGCAGGTTTTCAGTCTGGAGTTCTCCATGGGATTTCCAGTGGAGGTATTCATGTGGGGAAGATGCGAGGTGCGGGTATGCAGCAAGGAGTTGTGTTAACCCATATTCATGTACCACTCAGTAATCCACACATAAACATGTATTTCTGCTACTGTCTCAATGGACTGTTCGTTTTGTCTCTTTGTGCTGAATGTGCAGCATTTTCTTACCCACTACAGAGCACTCCCAAAACTTGTGCCCAAAAGCCCTGGCAAGACCAAAACTCTCTGAGAGCTTCTGCTGCAGTGATGCAGTGGTTTCTCAGTAGATTGGAAAGGGAATCACCCCAGGGAGCTGATCCAGAAGAAACACCCCAAGGCCAGTGCAGCACAACCCCACTGCTGCCTCAGGCTTTGGCTCCCAGGGTCAGCTCCTGCTCCAGTAGCAGCAGCTGGGGTGCCCCAGGGCCTAGGGCTGAGCAAGGACCAGCCCTGCTCTCTGCACTCACAGGGCACAGCCCAACTCAGCTTTGAGATAAAATGTGTTCTGTCTGCTTGGGGCTGCGAAGCATCTGCATCAGAGAAGGGTTTTTTGATGTTCCCCACTCCAAAGCTGTCAAGGGGGGGCCTCACACTCACCCCAGACCCTTGGTGAGGATGGCTAATCCCCATGCTGAGCTGATGGTCGGGCAAGGCATAGTCCCATAAAAATCCCATATTCCCCAGGCCCATGGTGCTGAAGGTGTCTGAAGGATATAATTGTTATTGTTTCATACGCCGTTTCATCTTTCTGTGACCTAAAACAATCTCTGTGTGAAGCCACTTGTAACATGGTTTTTTAGAGCAACCTTGTCCAATGAATTGGATCTCTGTGCATTTTCTTTTGTTCATATAACAGCATTTTAAAAGGGACTTATGCAAACATTTTTATTTAGGCTGCATTCATCATTAGTTAAATATTGATACACTTTTTGCAATAGTTACCAAGAGTTCCCAGTACCAGGGGAAAATAAAACATAGCCACATGCTTGGCTATGTTTGGCGCTTTAGCAAGCCTCTCCATCTCTTAGCTGAACATGCATGGTGCTAGGTGTGAGTACATTGAATAAGTACAAAATAAAGCATATGTTAAAAAGGAAGTTTCTCTATGGGCTGGGAGAGCCACAGCCTCCTCCTGCCATGCCAAAACCCTGGTGTGAGAGCTGTTGTCTGGACTGGGATGCTGAGCACAGGATAAACACGGGCCAGAGCAGCAATATCTAATGAAGGAGAGACCAAGGCTGGGGGACAGTGAGACAACTGGTGCTGAAGCCCATGGCAGCAATCCTGCAGCTGCCTCCTGTGCTCCCCACTGCAGGTCAGTGCCAAAGCCCACAGCAAAGGCCGTGTCTCATCACAGCAATTAAAAAGTAATCTGCCTGCTGGCAAAGCCCTGGAGCAGTAATGAGACACATTCCTCCTACTACCTTCAGGAAAAGTGAGACATGCTGCTACTGAAATACATAAATAACACTTAAAAAAACTCCAACATTGTCAAGTATGCCCAAGCAGGGCCTTTCCTCCTCAGATATGGTGGCCCTATTCCCTCACAAACTGCTCCTTACAAGCCAGGACAGGCAAACCTGAAAGAAGGAACGTGTTTCTCTTCTGCTCTGCTGGCGTATTTAACCTGGGAGCCTGAAAGTCGCAATTAATAACAAATGAAATAATGAGCCTCCCCTAAAGTGACAGCTCTGCATAGCCCTAGGAAAGATCCTTGGCCAGCATAAATGTGGTGCTACAGAGGGAGCAGCAGCCAGAGGGAAGAGCTTCCCGTGATGACTGAGGGACGCTGAGCTTCCCTGCAGCTGTGGCTGTGATGATTGAGGGAGGCTGTCTGAAAAGTTTTGGTCTCCCTTCAAGAACGAGTAGGAGCTCTTCCTGTACCTGTTACAGCAATGCAGCACAGCCTGAGCTCTGAGCAAACACTCCTGACAGCCTGGACGTTTGGGAGCTATGAACTGCTAAGGACCAGAGCCAGCTTTTCACCTAAACCTTTGCAGGTTAGAAAGGGGAGATCACAGTCCCCACCACTTCCTCTCTGCCCTGCACCTCGCTGGGTGTCACATGGTGACCTTGCCCATCTGGTCCCTCAGTGGGCAGAGCCAGGGCTGACACGAGCTCCCCAGCACCCTTCTGGGCTCGCAGGGCTTGCAGAGCCCTGGCACACGCAGTGACTGCCCCCGCTCCTGCCAGACACAGACCCCAGCGCTCCTACACTGACCCATCAGAGGAGGGTTTGCTACACACACTGAGCCTGGATTGGGTTACAAATGCTGGCTGTTGCATGACATGGGATACAACTGGGACATTAGACAGCTATTGGAGACAGCTCTGTTGCTTCATGCCAATGAATGCTTTTGCTGCCGTATATTCTGCAAGAGCACGGCCCACCCCTTCCTTGATGCAGGTTCAGGCGCACTGAGAGATGATGTTGGAGTTGCAGTCTAAGCTGTGAGTATGGTTTCTTTTGCAGTTTTCGGGCCCACAGCCACCACCTGGTGGGCTGACCAAGTCCAGGTAGTACGGGGACTTGAGGAAGCGGCGGTAAGAATCCTTTTCCATGAGGATGAATATTTTTCTCTGGGCCTCATCAAAGCAGGACAGTGTGGGCTCCAGTATATTGTGGCTTGTCTTCTCCCGTGTGCATGAATCCAAGTTCACCTGTGGGCCAAAGGGACAGTGTAAGTAGAACCTGTCCCAGAAGGGGCATAGGAAAGGGAAAACTCAAGTGTCTCTCTACTATGAGTGCTTGGTGAACAGTTGTCCAAAATGGCTGTTTGACACCCTGTAGCCTCAGCAGAATCTGTGCAGCTGGATACTAGTGCATCCCTGTGACCAGAAGAGCTGTCAGGGAACACTGAAACACATCCCTCTGGGACGCAGCCAGCCAGGAAACTCAAACTGCATGGGACCAGCTGAAACATTAGGAATCACAGTCCTCCTGGGCTTCTCCATTTGAGTATGTGCATGGAATGGCCATGTGGTTGTAACTAAATACACTTTATCCAAGTTTAATATAAAATCAATAAAAAACCCACCATGTCCTTGTTAACTAGCATAGAAGAAGAAGCCTTCATCTCTTGTGAAACTTTCGGACCTCTGCTTGCCTGTGCTGCTGGTTCAGAATTTAGAGTGGTGCCTTTGCCCAAGGAATGTTCAGTGCACGTACCTCTTTTGTGGCCTGCACTGAGATGAACTCATCATAGATCTTCCTGGCCTTGGGGCTGAGCTTGGCTGGTGACTTGGTTTTCTTGTACTCCTCACAACTGACCCAGAACTCGATGTTTTCCTCACTGTACTCAGATTTGAGAAAAGCACGGAAAGCAGCCAGTCCTCCTATGGATTGTTCAGAGGAAAACCAGGTCAGGCAAGAGTGTTGGTCCCTGGAAAGTTGTACCCCTGAATCCCAGCAAACAGTGATTGTGGGTTCTCCTTCCCAGAGCTGAATGAGGAGCTGCCCCCAGCCTGGCACTGGGGACAGCTCGTGCATGCTGGGGAGGCTGCAATTCAGACAGGCCCCATGGGGATGTCACACGTGGGGTCCCAGCTGCCTGTTCCCCCACTGTGACCTTCAGTGTCCTTGCCAGGAGAACACAAGCAACTCATGTGCTCCCAGGAGGCCTCGAGGAGACAGCCGGCACGCTCCACAGAGTCTCAGCCCATGGGAGCAATGTGAAGAAAACCTCAAGGACACCAGTGTAGCTAGCCCAAAACTGATGGGAAGACAGAGTGTCCCACGGGCTCAGCTGCAAATAATATCTCCACTTTTTGGTTCTTGTTTAACCCACTATTAACTGTGTGTCCCGGTCTTGCCCTCCTCTTGCACCAGGGCTAAACCAGTTGCCTTCACAAAAGAGCATAGCAGTAGGGCAAAACCACACTCCTGATGCATTGGGATTGACCCCTGCCTTGGATCTGAGCAAGAGGCCCCTTCCCCCTGCTCCCAGAGGACTCTGTGGCCAAAGCAGCTCCTGCGTGCCCCTAAGACACATAAGATAATGTCCCGTGTCCCCTCCCGGGACTGCTCACGGCACACATGCACTGCAGGCAGCGTGACAGCCCTCTTCACTTACTGTCATGATGGATCAAATTTTCCAAAGAGTCTGCCCATTTTCTGACTTCCTCTTGGCTAAGTCTAAGAGGAGACAAAAGGGAGAAACACAGGGCTGAGTTAAAGAGAGTATAGAAAGGGCAAATTTGGTTTGTTTCTCAGCACCACTAGAAAATCTTTTTCCCTGATTGTAAGAGCATACATGAGAGACTGAGAATGAAGTATCAGCTTGTTTTACAGATACCCCCAGGGATCCCAGATCTAACCTACAGAAATTTGGTTTACGATCCTCATCACCAGCCATGGGCTAGAAATGAATTTTCCTGGAAAAATTGCTGTGGATTTCATAATTACTTTGTGCCTGGCTACATCTCTTGCTGGAGCACAGACCTGGAAGCACTCTTACAGGTCATATCAGTGAACTCCAAAGGGTTGATTCCTTTAACCTGCCAGGGGAACAGTAGCTATGTGGAAGAGAGGAATGTGGGAACTAGAAACACATGGGGAGCACATCCTGCATTCATTCCCTCTGGAATGAACACTAGAACACCCTAGGGTTCATCAGTTCCAGGAGCAAACCTTGGCTTTTGGAGTCCTCTTTGGAGAGAACACTCTCCTTGCAGCCTGGGGAGAGCAGTGATGCCCTGACAGGCTGCTGGCTGTTTTGTGTGCCTACACCTCTGTGCAGCTGTGTGGACCATTGCACAAATCCAGCACACAGAGGCAGGGATGCTGATTCTGCAATGTGTCCACTTGCACTGGGTCTGGAATGGAGTAATTTGCCTGTGTAGGACACTGTGCACACCCTCCCCTGTGCTCATTCATATTGAGTCATGGAAGTGGTGGCAGGATGAGACTTCTAGTTCAGCATTCTTCATAGAAATTGAAGTCCTCAGAGCTTGATTGTCAGCTGACAGGACTATCAACACTTGAGGGCTACTGCCACACTAGATCTAAGCACAGGTGTTCAGGAAGAACTGGGAAGCAGCAGCAGAAACACTACTGGAGTCCAGCTTGGTGAAGGAGTAAACAAGATGCTGCAGCCAGTCTGGGATTAACTAGGTGACAGCACCTGCTCTTACCTCTGGCTTGAAGATATCTTCTCCTTCTTGCTCTGGGAAGAGCTGTAGTCACAGGAATCTGACTTCTGCAGCAAGAAGCCCAGACGGTGCTTCATGTCTTTGGCACTGAAAGAAAAAATATCAAAGAGGAGATGAAGACAATGCTTTGCACTCCCTCTGCAGCCTCCTCACTGCACAGGCTCCTCCAGCATTAGTCAGTGACACAAATGCAGGTCACTGACAGGGACTCCAGTGCTGATTTGCCACTCATTGCATAATGCACATTTTAGTTTCTAGACAAATACAACAATGCCAAAGAAGTAATTTTTCATGTTCAACAGCTTTTTGCCAAGAAGGTCATCAGCCTGGAAGCAGATGGCAAAGGGGGAAAAGCAGCTGTTTTTCTACTGTTTACAGTAAAAATATTGTGATAGAAAAGCATCGCCATGCTGTGTGTGTCACCTCTCCTTGAGCTGATTTGCCCAGCTGCTGATGTGTGGTTCTTACACCCTTACTAATCCTTTCCTGCAGCCCCTGCCATTTCCCCACCTCGTCACCCAGCCACAGGAACAGCAGGGCTATGCCAGGCCACCCCACCAAGCCCATGACACAGAGGAAGGGGAGGAAGTCAGTGGCTTGGAGCAAGGCTGAAGGGTGAGATCAGGGGATGAGCCAAGAGCTTCACCACAACCAGCCCATACTGACTGCAAGCTGCTCCCATGCTCCACACCAAGCTCCTCTGAAGATTCATCCTAAATTCTGTTCCACCTTCCAGCATGCTCAGGACAATCATTTCCTCACAGCAGGTTCTAGATATGAAGCTGATACCAGCCTTGGCACCTCTCTGGGTTTCCTTCCAGTTTAAGAAGGAGGGGTGGGTAAACCAGTCCTACTTGCTCAGGGGTGCAGGCCCTGGCCTGCCCCAAGGTGCAGTGACAGTGTAAAGCAGGAAAAATTCTCCTTCTCCTCAGATCTGAGCCTGGAAAAGAGCAAGAGGCTGTGCCACAGGGCTGAGCTCTGGTAGCTGCTCAGCCCCCCCAGCCCTGCTCTCTGCTCCAGCACTCTGTCAGCACTGTCCTGGCCATACCTGATCTCACTGCTTGCCTCAGAAATGTTTCCTTAACAGCTCCAGCACTTGAGGAGAGCAAAGGGAGCTCACAGCTGCTTTAGAGGAGAGTGCCAGCATTCAGGCACACATGGGGACTCTGGGCTGCCAGGCTTGGACTGCCTGGTGCTGTCGTGCTCCTTGCCCAGGAGAAGGAGACTGCTCAGGTCTGCAGGAGGGTGGCAGCAGGAGGAAACAAGACACTACTGCTTGCAGGCAGTCCCATAGCTTTCTGGGAGAGAGGGATTTTGCTGGGAATCCCAGACAGAGCTGTTTAAAAGATGTGAACTATTTTTCCTTGCACTTTTTCAGGTTTTTTTATCCTCATCAAATGTTCCTGCAAATTGGAAGTGTCAGCACTTTTTCCTTTAATTTTCAGTACCTGTTTTCAAATCCAACCATGATGAGGAACCTTTATCCTCCATATGGGAGCCAGCTGAGTCTCTGCTTGCATTTTCCCAACCCACTGCCCAGCTGTAGGAGTGGTGTTGAAGGCACGAGTGGGCAGAAAGGCAGACCTGCATCATCAGAGACCTGGACAAGTTTGGATGGGCTGGATGAGAAGGGAGCATTGTGCCTCCCTCCTGGGCATCTCCAGGCCCCAGAGCACCTGAAAGGGAGTAACACCCTTCCAGGAGGGCTCATGCCAGCCTAGACACCCCTCATGCTGGGCTATGGGGCAGCCCATGCTGCTGAGGGCACATCTGAGGCTGTGCGGGCTCTCCTCTACTGATCTCACACACGGGGGTGCATCCAGGTCCTGCAGGGCTAGAGTTCGACCCATCCCGATTGGCACCCCACCACATGGGTGTGATGAGCCCCACAGTGCTGTGCATTGGAGTACAGCCTAACCTGGCCCCTCACCATCACCCTCAGGAACTCAGGCTGATCCCACACCAGCTGGTGCTGCATCCAGATCCATCATGCCCCGCATCCCTGCCTGCTGGTACACAGGCCTCTGGTCCTGCCAGGCTGCATTTCTGCATTTGAAATGCATTCCAGGGGATAATCCATAGTTTTTATCCTGTCTGCCTTGCTTCCCCCCAAAAGAATCAAGAAAATTTAGCAGAGAAGAATCAAAGGAGAAAAGGGGCTCAAAGACTGCAGCAGAAGCAGCTGACAGGAATATCAAAATATTGCAGTGCTAAAAGCTCTTGGTTTTGATGATGGGGATGATGGGAAGGAAGGCTTTAGAGTTCCCACAGCTCAATACAAAACCTTTCTGCAATTCTGCTTCTAGCTGAAAAAAAATCCAAAAGCCTCTAAGCAATCATTTGTATCTAATCTTGCAAAATAATCAAGCCAAATCTGTCCTCCCGCCTCGGACACAAAGCACAATGCATCAGCATGTCTCCGGGTTAACAAGACCATTACCAGATGCCGAGAAATAAACAGTACCTTTTTAAGCAAGTGGCTGGCAGTGCAGCGAGTCCCTTGCACATCTTGCGCCTGAGGTTGGATCAGTATTCCAGGAAAAACAACTGTGCAGGAGGCGGCAGAGGCTGCACACAGGATTCAGTCCGGTCTGTGAGGCAGCTGCGCTGCCTTGGCTCTGTTTTATAGCCTAGCCCAGACAGCCCAGCAGCGCTGGGTGACCCAGTCAGGAGTCAGCAAAGCAGCAGCACCCGTCCCCTTTTTTTGCCCACCCAAGAGGAAGAGGGTGACGTATAAAACCCAGACAAAGGGGTGAGAGAGATTGAAAACCTTACCAGAAATGAAGCTTGGTGTCTGTCTGCAGAGGTGGATTCTTTTAAAAGGGCTCAAAAAGCTTTGGGGACTTCCTCTATTGCAGGAGCTTGGAATGGTGCAGATGAAAAGCAGATTTTCGGGGGGGACATACAGATAGTAAAAAAGGTCAGAGAATCAATTCTGAGAAGCGAGATGAGCTTTGCTGGCTCCTCTGATAATTTCCTTTCCTCTTCTATTTAAAGTAACCTGGATCAAGAAAGGGACAAGAATTTTAAACAGAAGAGGTTTTCATAATACCAACAAATGCAGAAAATAGAGCTCCTAAGGAAAGAAGAATGTAAATTCACCAGGATCTACCCAGGCAGATGAGACTTTCCAGTTTTATTCTAGAGTCATGTGAATATATATTTTTGGTGAGGCTGCAACAAAAGCTCGAGGGGGTGCAAAGCCCTACTGGAATATAAAATGTGCATTTCTCAGCGCACAGATTTGAGAAGAGCTCACGTACATGTGTGGGAAAACGAATTTAGGAGGTTGGCACATCTGCCTTAGATATGGGTATCACTGTAACACCTTCTCCTTTTGCATTTGCAAAATCAAAAGCCAGACCTTGGGACTCTGGTATCCCCAAGGAAAGGTTGTTAATTAAAACAAAAGGCTTAACTGTGCCTGCCCAGAGAAGTCTTTGAAGCAGTTCTGAGGGTACTTTGTGCTAAAGAATGAACCCATGAGACACCCGTGGGGGTGCCTGCACTGCCCTGGCTCTGCTGTAGTTCCAACGAGAACAGAATGACTTCTTGTCCTCAGCCCTTGGATGGTGCAGAAGGCAGATGCCCTTCTAGGGAGAGAGCGAATTGGCTGATATTTATCGAGTTGCAGCTCAGCACAGCCTGTACCATCGTTATCGAAGAAGGGAAGGCCTTGGGCAGATGGACGTGCATATGGACTGCTGCATTTCAAGTCCTGCTCCCACTCTGAAATGAAGGAGCTTCTGATTAGCAGCAGGCTGCCTGCCCACACTACCCATTGCTGCTGCATCCCCTCTCCCAGAAACCTTTCAGTGCTTTGTTCATGATCAGCAGAAGTTGCAGGATGAGCCTTTCCCTCCCGTGTCTCTAGAGACTATAGCCAGCAGCACAGAGTCCAAATCCCAGAAGAGCTTACCTGCCTTGGCATACTGCATCCTCTCAGATCATTAATTGTGCTTAAAGGCACTGCTCTAATTAACTGTAAAATACTTTTGTAGGAGTGTGACTGTCCTGCTGCCAAACCTGAGGCAGTGTGCCTGCGAGTCCTGCACTGTTTGGACTAAAAATCAGCTCCAGCTCAGGGTGGTGTAAAACTTTACCTGAGTGAATGCCCTCGTCCTTTTAGTGTTAGTGAGTTGATAGCACTTGGGTGGATCTGTAGGAAGCAACTGAGCACTGGCAGAGTTGGTGCCTAAGCTCTCTGATGTCTTCTGTTTGGGGAGAAGTGAAAGGGCAGAATATGGCCAATAGAAAAAAGGTAACTAATTATTTACTAAATATCTAATTAATTTAAGTTGACTATCAAACCTGTGCAATGTTATTCAGTGTTGTGCAGTGACGTTGAAACAATTCAAGAGCCCATCTGGCTGATACAAGCTGTTTGCAAGCTCTAACCTTGCCCCTCTCTCTGGCAAGGTCTAAACTCTGGCTCAGGCAGGTCCCAAAGGCTGTTTGCTAGGGCAAGGAACTTCTGTGCAGAACACAAAAATTCTACAGTTTGTCTGCAAAATGTTGTATAGCTAGATTTAGAATGTCACACTTCTCTGCGGATTGCAAGCATGTGTGCTGCATGGCTGTAACGACACTCAGATGTTGGTGTCGTCAACATCAGGTCACCTTCTGCATTCCCCAACTTCTGTGTGAGCAGGCTGTAATCACAAATTTCTGGGACTGCTATCACCACAGCCAGCCTAAAGGGCTTTGCAATTAAGACCATCCTCCCTGGACTGAGCATGGAGACTCCTAGAAGTGCTGCAGTTGAAATTTCCCTTTTTCCAGTTCATTAACACTGACTGGCTCAGCCTGGCCCCCATGAGAGGAGTTTGGGCTTGTGCACTGTTTCTCCTCTAAGCTGTGTTTCCCAGCTCTTGCAGTTTAATATCCTCTCAGCTAATCCAGCAGGGCTCCAATCTAAAGTATATCCTTCCATCTCCCACCGTCACAGGTAGGCTTCTTCTCCCAGGGTACAGACTGTGCTGTGCTCAACACCAAACTCTCCTCCTCCTCTCTGCCAGCTAGTGAAGCAGCAGCTCCTGCCATGTTTTATGCCTGGCATGTCATCTCTGGCTTCTTTTACCTGCTCATGGAGAACTCAGTGGAGAGGATGGGCTGGGATGCAGGGCTGGAGGTGGGTCTGGGCCATCCCTGGGCCATGCAGTGCTTTGGAGGCACCCAGAGGCTCTCAGGAGTCAGCACGATCGCAAATGTCTGTGGTACCCACCGTGTCATCCCTCACCCCCTGCCTCATCCCTGTTGCATCCTGAGCTGCTGGAAACAAGGCTCTGAATAGCAGCTTTCTCTCCCACCACTGCCAGGGAAGAACGTCACACATGCGTGCTCACCCCTGTACACGAGTGCATGTGGGATGTGTCCCTGGGCTCCGCTGCAGCCAGAGGCAGCCCTTGGCAGGAGGCAGAGAGCACTAGGAATGCTGCTGCTTCCGTGGTCACTGCCCAGAGTTGAGCTGCCACAGGCTGCTGCCCCCCTGCCCCATTCCCTTCCCAAAGCAGCTGCCATGAGATGGGAGTGCACCAGGAGGATGCTGCTGCTTTGTGTCACTGGGAACCGGGAGGGTGACATGGGGGCTGTGAGGATGTGCTGCTGGGCAATGGCCTCTCCTGTCATGGCTGCCTGCCCCTGCCTGCCTTGCAGGGGCTGTGACCCACTCCTGTTCCTCTGCCATCACTCAAGTCTCACAGAGCCAGCCAGGCACCTTGGAAAGGGGCGAGCAAATACCTGGGTGTGCGCAATGGACACTGGGCAGGGCACCGCCCATCTTTCCCATGGCCATCCACATCCAATCCATGTCTGGCAGACAGCATCGGTGAGGAACTGGAGCAGCTCCCACATAGCTGAGAAGCACCAACAGGGGTGGCACTGGTCCCCAAGCCCCCAGGCTGCAGAAGCCCTCCACATGTAGCCACTTTGGTGACATTTCTGCCCCGGTGAGTGGCCCCAGTTCTGAGCCCTTTTGTGGGGAGGGGACCTGGACTGATGTACTCCTTGATGTGCTTCCTCCATAGCCCCAAGCACTCTTTGCACAAAAACCCTTCTAGTGCAACCACCCACTGCTGATATTTTCTCCAGTACACCTGTTGGCAGGTAGGATTTCATTCCAGCACTGAGGGCTGCATCTTACCCATGCAGGTGTGTGGCTTGAGTGAACTACAGCTAATGAGCTGGGAGCAGAGAACCCTGGAAGGGCCATTGGGGTCTGAGCTTGGGTGGATGAACTCAGCACGTGTCTGTGCCTGACGCTGCAGGCAGCCACATTTCCTGTCCCAGGGCACAGGCAGACTGCAGCCTGACCTCCCTAAGAGACACACGGAGAGGCCACACTTGTCCCCAGAGGGTCTCCCAGCTGGTGCTGGGATTCCCAGAAACACTGTCCCACAGCAGAATCTGAGGGAATTGTCCTTTCCCATGGCTCTGCAATGCACCATGTGACTTCAGGCATGCCCTGGCTCTGGCGGCCAGGCCCCGGAGGCAGCCTGAGGAGCGGCCATCTCCTCCCAGATCAGCCCTGGCAGGAAGGATGAGTCACCCTTCTGAAATATGGGTAATTTGCCGCTCACACAGAAACTTTCTTGAGAGCATGGATGTACCTCCAGGCTGACCCAGTCCCCTTTCTGCTCTGCATGCACATGGCAAAATGGAACTCTTAAAGGGAAAGCAGCTTTGCTTACTCTTCTCTGAAATGATGCTCTGCATATGTTAGCACTTTCTTTTGGAATCTCCCTTAGCTCTGGCTCCACGCAGTTCATACAACCAAATATGCAATCTGGACAATTTCCCCATGCTCTCAGTTGTTTCCTACTTATATGTGCACCTACAACATCAGTGGCCTTTTGTCATTTTTAAGGGCTTGGAATTTCCTAATCGTTCTGAGGGAGTGGTGGGAGTCATATTTTCCTTTGCTTCAACCCAAGGTTTTGGGCTGCCTACTTGTCCTATTACTGCCCAGAAAAAAATATTTCAAATTGTGTCAAAGGAAGAATTTTGTTCAGCCCAAATGGATGGGTTTTTTCCTTTCCTGGTTTGGATTTGCTAGTGAAGTAAGTGTTGTTTTTTGATGTGATGGTTTTTTGGTGGTTTTTCTTTGGTTGGTTGGTTTTTTTTGATTGGTTGGTTGGGTTTTTTTGTTTTGTTTTGGTTTTTTCGTCTGGCTATTGTTCTTTTTTCGTGGCCATCAGACCACAGGAAAATCTATAATTTGAGTAATTTACCTTCCAATTTCCCGAATCTCTGTCTCCTCATCCATTTTGATTCCCCTTAAACATTTCCTGCTAATCACTAAGACAGTTTGAATAACACTGCACCACAAACCAGTCAACATATGGCTGTTCATTGATGCTTTCTCAATACAAAAACAAAAACCACTTTGCAATGTCTCATTTAGCCACTTTTAGTGCATTTAATATGGCTTTTATGACACTTTAGGCCAAATATTGATAGCATGTCATATTCACTCATAAATTTATTTCACCACCACAACTTCCTCATGAAAAAACTATTAAGCTCATTAGAAAAGGCCTATTTTTCCATTAGATCATGTCATCTGGTACCAATGACATCACCACCTTTTCCAACGTACCTGCTATTGTCCGTACTAACAGTGCTCCTGCCCTCATCAACAGGTTAACAGCTCTGTGACTGGACAGCTCACCCCTTCTTAGGGAACCACTTTAATCATGAAGACTAATCATGAAGAATCGTTAAGGCTGGAAAAGATGTCCAAGATCAGCAAGTCCAAGCTTTCACCAAGCACCTCCACCCCAATTAAACCATAGCACTGAGTGCCACATCCGGTGATGGTGACTTCGCCGCTTACTTGGGCAGCTCGTTTTGATCCTTAACCACCCTTTCAGTAAAGGAATTCTCCCTGATGTTCAGACTGAATCTCCCCTGGTGGAGCTTGAGGCCATTTCCTCTCATCCTGTCGCTAGTTGCCTGGGAGAAGGGTCTAACCCCCGCCTGGCTACAGCCTCCTTTCAGGCAGGTGTAGCGAGTGATAAAGTCACTCCTGAGCCTCCTTTTCTCCAGGCTAAACACCCACAGCTCCCTCAGTTGCTCCTCACAGGACCTGTGCTCTCCACAGCCTTCATCACCTTCACTGTCCTTCTCTGGACCTGCTCAAGCACCTCAGTGTCTTTCTTGTAGTGAGGGGTCCAGAACTGGAAACAACACTTGAGGTGTGGCCTCACCAGTGCCCAGTACAGGGGGAACAATCTCTCCCTGGTCCTGCTGCCACACTATTCTTGATCCAGGCCAGGATGCCCTTGGCCTTCTTGCCCACCTGGGCACAGCTGGTTCATATTCACCTACTCTTGACCAGCACCTCCGGCTCTTTTTCTGCTGGGCAGATTCCCAGCCACTCTGTCCCAGCCTGGAGCATTTCATGGGATTGTTGTGACCCGAAGGCAGGACCCCGCTCCTGGCTTTGTTGAGCCTCATGCAGTTGGCCTTGGCTTATGGATCCAGCCTCTCCAGATCCCTCTGCAGAGCCGTTCTGCCCTCCAGCAGACCAACACTCCCACCCAGCTTGGTGTCTGAGAACTTGCTAAGGGTGCACTCAATCACCTCTTCCACATCATTGAAAAAGATATGAAACAGGACTGGCCCCAACAGTGAGCCCTGGGGAACTCCACTGCTGACTGACCCCCAACTGGATGTAACTCCAGTCACCATCATCCTCTGGGCCTGGCCATCCAGCCAGTCCTTAACCCAGTGAAAAGTGCACCAGTCCAAGCCCCAGGCTTCCAGTTCCTCCAGGAAAATGTTGTAGGGAAAATCAGAAAGTATGGCTTATTTCCAGTATTGTTTTATTTTAAAATGAATGGAGAAGAACTACTCATGAGAGCTCTTTAGCCCATTCCTCCAAGAATCTTAGTGTGAGCCAGCTGATACAAGACTGTGTGGATCATTCCCAAAGCCATGTAGCCCCAGGCAGGGAGACGCTCGCTGTCTTTGCAATGGACACTGAGCTGCTGTTTATTTAAATACACAGTTCTGTGTTCCTTTCTGCTCTTCACGAGCTGTTTGCGCTGACTGCTTGAGGCTTACTGGGAAATCCTCTGTTGAGCCAGAAGCTGTCATGGGCAGGGGTGGGACTGCTCAGAGTGACCCTGTGGGGCCCATCAATCACCACGTTTGCTCACAGCCAGTGGTTGGCACATACCTCTCACTCGTGGGCCAATTGATTCACCCTAAGGTATAGAGGAGGAGGAGGCATAAAGGGAGGCAGGAAGAGAGTTGATGCGTCAGAAATTGTCTTTATGTGCAGTGTTCAACAAAACCATTTCTTGTGCCTTCTGCACCCTAGCAACCCAGCTGTGCAGCGGCTCCTGTTCTCCAGCTTTAAAAAGCCCAACCCTTCAATGTGAGTGAGCTGTCTTCTGCACAGCCAAGCACTGCAGGATGAGTTAGAAGCTACCAAACTGAATCTTTCATCACTGTAGATGTAGTGGAATCTACTGTCTTAACCTCAAATGGACCCTTCTTGCTCCTTTCCCTCTTATCTTTGCAGTGGCAGCTTAGCAGGATTAGAGGTGCTATAACACACAGCCCATGCCAGGGAAAAAAGCTAGAGCTTTTTTGACTCATGCAAAGCCCAGGGGAAGTTTTGTCAGTGAGGTCACGGTTCTGTGTCCCAAGCACGTTGCTTGCTGCTCTGGTCATAGTTTAGTTGGTGAGTTCTCTAAGCCCACACATGGCTCACAAAAGGCAGCTTGGAAGCAGCAAGCATCTGTCAGTGTCTGTCTCAAGGGTATGCCTGTTATTTAAAAGGTGACGTCTGACAAGTCTGTGAATGGGGTGGCAAGAATCATGATTTCAGGCTAAAGAAACACAAAAACAAGGACAAGCAGCTGCAGCAGAGAGACAACACCTTTTCAAACGTACCCCGATGCCAGTGTGCTGCATACAATGGCTGGGCAGGCTAGAGAAGAAGAAAAAGGTCTTCATGCAGCCCCAGCTTGAGGGGCAATTCTAAAAGGTGCCAGGTACCCAATATCCATCAGTTGGCCCTGATGTGCAGCCAGTTTAAACCTCACAAACAGGGAGAAGAGGAAACACTGACAGCAGTTGATCCTCACCTGAAGTTTCTTGACCTCTGTCTTGGAGGTGACTTGGACAAATAAAATTGCAAGTGCAAAACCTCTAACGTAGCAAAAATGTGGAATTACTACCCCCAGAGAATGTGAATTGCTGCAGAGACTGGTTGCACGGGACTGCATACCCTGTATAACAGACATGCAGAGGCTTCTGGAAAACAGATGCTGCTTGCTGAACCCTGTTTTGTCAGGACATCTTGCTATTTAAAATTTATGTTGCAGGAGTGCTGAAAATCCAAACAGGCCTGAGTTTCACTGTGTCACAGAGGAAGATTTTAAAAATAGATAGAGACAGAGCTGTGAGCAAAATCTATGGCACATGGTACACAGCTGTGCCCAGCAGCTGAATCTCAAAGGGACAACATTTAATGCCTTATCATTTAGAAATTTCTGCTTTTTCAAAAAAAGAGGAAATAATTGTTTCATGTTGTTGTTACATTTTAAACTTCTGAACTTCTCAGCAGTATGGAAGCTGCTGACATTTTAGTGTCTCTTCTGAAACCAATCTTTCTGGTTCTCCAGATGCAGGCTGGATGCTAAAGACCATAATTACTGGCTCAGCAGGTGAGCCGCCAGTAAGCTGCTATCCCAAGGCACAATCATGCTTTGGTGTTTCAGCTAGAAATAAGTTTTAACACAAAAGGAAAAAATATGGGCTTCTACACGTGTCTTGGATCAAGCCTCCAGCATATCCTGTGTGATCCAAGGGATCATCTAACACATGATCCCTTGGATCACACAGGAATCTGACCAACACCTACTGCAGCAATCCTAAATGGTCATCCACAGAGGAGTTGTGGTCATGAGGATGTAATGCAAAAAATCAAAGGAGATACTTGGTTGAATAACCTTATAAATGGAGCCACAAAGGTACATTATGGACCTGGACTTCCTCAGATCCAGTATGTTCAGCTCCAGGACACTGTCTCCAATCACTGGAGAGACAAGCCAGCTCTAAAGATGTGCATCACGCTGAAAGGAGTAGCAATGCTTAGTATTGTTACGGTATAAATTGACTGCCATCATGCACAAAGAGTTCTATATTCCATAAGTACAGAGTGTTTATCTTATTTGTTCACCATAAGAAATTGCAGCTTGTGACAAATTGTGTTTCCCCATTTTGTGAAACAATGCTGCAGTCCCAGTCAGCCCAGCTAAACCTCACCCACTGAAATGTAACATGAGATTGTCACTCAGCCTAATGGACTTGTCCCGTCTGGAAAGGATTGCCAGACACAGACCCTGGATTGTTATACTGGAGCACTAGATGACCATCGAAACACACCCACCATCCCATCAGCCAGCAAATCCTGCCTGGGCATTGCTTGTCCTCTCCCTGTGTCACTGGGACAGCTGCACACCATGGCCATGCTGCCCTGTGCATTCACCTCTGCCCTTGTGCTGCCACCAGACACTAGCTGTATTTCTCCCTGTCCTGTGAGCACCAGCATCTTGGGGTGCCTGTGAAGGAAGGGTCAGGCTGAGAAGTGGGATGAAGACACCCTGGCTGGGAATGGGAAAGGCTGGGGTCATGAGAGCTGGAAAGGGCAAGAATGGCCAGTGATGTACAGAAGGGGCAGGAAGGAGAGGCCCCTGAGATGAGCCATGGGAAGGAGGAGGACACATCCCACAGCATCTGGACAAGACAATCCTTGGGAACCCTATCCAGCAGCCAAGGATCTCCAGGGACATTCAGCTGTCTCTGGAGGCAGCATCTGCACGTGCTGAGTGAACTGAAAGCAGCACCCCAGTGCTTTAGGACAGTGTAGTAAGATCTCTAGGAGAACTGCGCCACACATGGGCTCCAAAATGATTCTTCAGCTCAGCAACACCCAACTGTCCTTACTGTCATCTTGTGCTTGAGATTCATCATGGAGAATCATTAATATTCTGAGTAGGAGCAGTTAAAAATATTGCTAATGTAAGAAGGATGAGACATGAATTTCAAAATGGAGCAAGAAAACCCAGAACCCCCTCACTGTCATTATATACTCCCACAGCTTTCAGACATGCTTTGAACAGCAAATGCTGTTGCTGTTTGTTAGGCAAAGAAGCAAATTGCTTGTGACAGTGGCAGATGCCTGGAAGGCTTCATACTGGAGTGATTTCTTTTTGGCCCCTCTTCCTTCATCTTTTAACCCATCTTTTAACCCTGTTTTCTTCAACCAAAATATATGGGGCTGAGCTGCCAGCAGGTGTGCAGAACACCTGGTAAGCCATAACACCAAACCTTTCACTGGCATGAAACAGAATGGGCATCTGTCAGTCTCTAAGTCAGCATCAACAAGGCAACTCTCCCTGTCTTTTTTCAGGCTTGCCCTCAGGGTGCTGCAATTTCTGCCACGTGCAGAGGGTCTGTCCCTTTTGATGTGGGTTTGTGCGTCTGCAGCTCAATCCATCAATAAGCACTGCATATCTGTAAAATCTTTAAGAACTTGATGAGAGACAAGCAGAAGGGTCAAGAGTGGAAACAACTAAGAGCTGAGGCTGCTGTGATACCCCAATCCCTGCTGCTCGCACTCCTTCAGCTGGTGCCAAAGGTACTCCTGGCTGCAGGAGGACACACACACACAAAAAATCTACTTGCACCTCACCAGATTAGCTGCCTAGAGACTTCTCAAAAGCTGCAGGAATTCTGAGTTTAACCTTATCTTAAGAAAAAAAGGCCATTTCCCTCCCTTCGTGGAGCCCTTTGAACAGGGTGACCCCCTGCCCTGGTGCTGTCTCTCACCTGTGTCACACACATGCTGGCTTCTCCCCACACTCTGCACAGCCCCTGAGCAATCCCTGCCCCGCTGTGAGTATAAGGCAGAGGAAGTGGCTCATTTAAACTCTCTGTAATTGCTCTGGGGGCTTCAGGGGTGTTTAGCCCTCCTGTTCCAGTGAACAAGGGCCCCAGGGAAGCTACCTTGAAATCCGAGCTGTTTAGAGTGACAGTCAGCTGATGTAAAACAGGCTCAAAAGGCAGTTTGGAAAAGATAAATTGGGTAGAGAGACGGCTGTCTCACCCCTCCCACAGCCACAATAAAGTGCTTGATGTGTCCCTTCTCTGCACTTGATCACGTTCCTGCTGCTTGTGTTTCATATTATGCAACTGATTGACTTTGCAAGATGTGAGAACAGAGCGTCTCCTTGCCCTGCTCCCTGATGTGTGCTAAGTGTGTTAGACTGGAAGAATGAAACAGAAATCAAAACAAGCCCTGAAGCTGCCTGGTTTCCCTGCTAATCGCTGGTGCTCAGATCCTTGTGCTACAGTAGTCTGAAGGCACCACCCTAAGCATGTTTTACTGGTCTGCAGAGCTGCTCTCCTGAAGCTTCCCCGTCAGCACTGGAATACTTTCTGCACCAAGCAGAAACCGTGCTCAAACAGGACTTTTCTCTTTGAGGGTTAATGAGCACCTTTCAAAGCAGACTCTGATCTGTGGGATGTGAAGGAAGGCAGCAGGAGGCACAGAGGTCGCCTGTCTTGCCAGCTGCATCCCCACCACACAACGTTAAAGTCACACGGGTGTGGCCAAGGGCACGACCTGCTGAAGAAGTGCCCTAACCCGCGAACGTGTGGCTCAAGGCATTTCTCACGAAGGCTCAGACTGCTGCCACTCAAGAATCCACTGCCCTAGAGCCAGCATATCCCACTGCAGCATCTTCAGCGTGGTGCCACATCCCCAGGGACGGTCCTGAAAAAGGACTTCCCACCGTGATATTTATACTAGGAGAGAACGGGGTGTGTCAACAGATGACCCCCACATTGTGTACTCTCATGTCCAAGGTACATTGCTGTCATCTTGCTGAGCTTCTCAGAGTTGCTTTGCTGCACGTAATCTGGTGCTGACAAGAGTGGATTTGCTGTTGTGTTTTTCCATTTTCCTACACCCAGCTGTGGATTGCCTTTACTTACAGCTCCTGGATATTAGAGGCTGAACCTCAGTGTGCTTTTTAAATTCTCAAACCCCATCAGGGCAGCAAAGGAGGCAGGCTAGACTCTTGTCAGCAGCAGAGACCAAAGTAGGCTCAAATTTTGAATAAATTATCTCTAAAATCCTGCTTGTCTTTGTTCTGTATGAGTCACACAAGGTAATATGCAGTACATAGGGGAAGGGGAATAGCTCTAAAAGCAGGATTTTCTTCCCTCACTGCAATTTCCCTCTCATATATTACCTAGAGTTGTTCATAAGAGGGAAGGGGCAGGATATTCTGCCCTCAGCCCTAGACCAACAGAGTCTTGGGGCTGAGCTGCCAAATAATAATAATAATAATTATTTATAATTATAATAATAATTATAATAATAAATAATAAATAATAATAAATAAATAAATAAATAATTTAAATTTTATTTAAAAAATAAATAAATAATAAATAATTCAGTCTAACAATGTCTGCTTGGTATCACAACAAAACAATAACAGACCTGGAATCCCAAATCATGTATTATTATATAAGGACATGGGAATTATTCCCAGCCAAAACTCCATCAGATTTTTATCCAGCTATTCTGTGTTCTGCAGCTGCTAATATGTTTTCAGTTAACTTGTTTCAAGACTGGTGCAGAAACATAACTATCTCAACCAGCCACCACTGATGAACTAACTGGCCAAATTGTCCAGGGTTTGCAATTCAGTGAAGCAAATACTTTGTTAAGCAGCAAGCACATCAGATCAAACCTCCAGGGGCTTGTCTGGAGACACTCTCACCCTTCCCAATCAGTCCAGAATCCCCAAATATGCAGCCATGGAACAGTAGTGCTGAACCTAGCATGTACAGAGTTTAGAAGCAGTTTAACTGCAGACTGGAAATGAGGCAAAGCATGGAGATTTAGAACATGAGTAATCCTGCACAGGGAACAAGGGGAGGGAGGGCAGAGTGTGCCATGCACACAGACAGGCTGCTGAAGGTCAGCGCAGGATGAATGGATGATGCACAGAAGCTTTCAATCAACTACATGGCTGAGCAGACAACATTTTTTCCCAGGAGGTAAAAGGCCATCAGACTGGGACTGTGCTGCCGAGAGCACAGGATAATGTGCAGAAAGGGAGCCTTAAACTGTGCATACTGCTCTTCCTGCCACCAACAGCATCGGTTAACTCTTCAGATTTGAGACTTCTCTGTTTCTCCTAGTTTGGACATGTTTGCTTTCCTAGTGGCCCATCAGGAAAGGCAGTGGTGTGTGAATTGCTGCAACCTCCATGCCATTCTCTGGGTGGGACATGGAGTCTTGTGATGCCTTGTCTGTGCTGTGATCTGACCAGAGTGCAGGTCTTTTGGTCATACCATAAACACATTCTTCAATTTTAAAACCAGGAATGGCATCCTATAAACCCAGTGTTGGGAACAGTGTTCTACCTTATCAATACAGGTCATTCTTTTAATCCTCACCCTGTTTTTTCCCCATTCTTTACCTGGACTACAATCGAGGCTTCACTTCAGCCTTAATATTTCTTTTACAAATCTGTTACACACCTACAGGTGGGATAATCACTGTGCTCTGCCTCCTTCAGACATTCAGTAAGAGGCTGGAAGATGGGTATTGTTCTTCAAGGAGGCTGCAGACTGACTGGAAAGAGTCCAGATTGCAGACCTAAAAGGTAAGATGGAAGAATGAGAGTTTGTTCAATCTAGAAGTGGGCAGACCAAAGGGACGCAGGGTAACGATACATGAAGTACCTAAATATCACAGCCATAAAAGGCTGCAGTTACAGAGAGGAAGATGATAAACTGTTAGTGTGTCCATGCTGGGTAAGGACAAGAAATGTTTGTCCTCAATTACACCAAGTAAGGATTAGATTAGGCAACAGACAAGATTTTTCCATCTGCAAGATCATGAAGTACTAGATTGGATCACCTGGAGAAGGGGTCATAACACCACTTTGAAGAGCTCCCTCTACAAATATAATTTACCTGCCTCTGCCTTGGAGCTTGGTGAAGCTCTACAGGGCCTTTCTGCATTCCTTCAGAGAGGGCTTTTTTTGGGAGATAGTAAAACAGGAGTTTAAAATTCAGCTTTGGTTTCCACATTTGTGGAGATTTGTGGCTGAATGTTGGGTACATGGCTTGTCGTAATCCTAATGATCCCACCTGGCTGCCTCAGGGACAAACACCCAGCTCTTGCTGATTAGCAGGGACCCACGGGCTCTGTACAATCCTCACCTTCCCTTTCTTCCCAAGCTTTGTTACCTTTTGACCACTGCCATATGCCAAGCTAGGCTACATCATCAAAACAGTTCACTTTTTTTATTTTTTAATTTTATTTATTTATTTATTTAAATGGATTTTCCACCTACACTGCAACCCTGGGGCAAAAAGAAGTTGAATTTCTGGCTGGAGACAGCAGCTCACAGTGACTAGTCCCAAGGGAAAAGATGATATCAGTGTTTCTGAATTTCCAGTTAATTGTGTTTACTGAAGAATACATAACATTAGAGTGCCTTGAGCTTTGGCCAAGTCTGTGAAAGTAAATAAAGACAATTCCAGCCTAATGTTGGAAAACTGACCCTTGCAATATTTCTGAGCTCACTTCTTCCAAGAGCTAGAATAAACCCTGATGTGTGTGATGTGCAATAAGGAGCACTGGACTCATACCTTATTATTTCAGCAAAGAAATGTGCGTGCTGCAGGGAGAAGGCACCTCTCCTCCAGGTGACAGGCCAAAGACATAGCAGCCCCTTCCTCCCAGGGCTTGTCTGGTGACCCCTCTGCAGCTCAGCAGAGTTCCAATGACCTTCTCAGGAGGACATGCTGCAGAATATGCTGTGTAACAAGGCAGCAGAAGGGCAGATGCTCCCCGAAGGGGGACAAGGCAGGAGCTGAGGATGCCCCCAGCATCAGCTGTGTGCTCACTGAGGGCACCATCCCACAGCACGTTGCACAGGGACCAACCAGTGGCCATTCACAGCCTTGGGATGGGTCAGAGCAGGAGACACTTAGAGAGGCTTAGCAAGAGATGGGGCTGGAGACAGACAAGCCTACAACAGAGCTCAAGACCTGAGTTTAAATGGAGCTCCTGATCCATGAACAGAGGGTGTGGCTGGGGGCCCAGGTGGGGCTGGCTGGGGCAGCTAAATGTGTCTGTGCCCTCAGGGGCTCTGATATGCTGCCCTGCATCCTGGGCCTGCTCCTCCACAGCAGAGCCATCTCTGCCCTCCCACGAGGAGCTGTGCTCTGCCCAGAGGCTACGGCAACCATCGGGTGCTGGCCGGTTCCTCTCTGATCCTTTTCAGCCCCTCTTCCCCCTGGCCAGCAGTGCCAGCTAGGGTCCTGCTGACTCCTCCTGTGCTTTATGAGCACACCTTGCAAATTGCTCACAGCAACTCTAATATGGCCATTTCTGCCCAGTACAGCCCCATTAGCCAGCTCTCTCCTTGGTCTTTAATGATTCAAAGCACAAAGCCATTTGTCATGCTGTGTCTTCTTTCCCAGCGAGTCAAAGTCAATCAGTGTTTTCAGCTTTGCTCTGAAACAGCCTGGCTTCCTCCTGCTTCTTTATGCTACCAGGAAATCATCTACAATAATGACTTCCTTGGATGTGTAGTGCTGTGTTGCACTGAATTACGAGCTCTCTAAACTTCCCTCCCTGTGTACCAAACACCTTACAGAGAAGCCATGTTTTGCCGCCAGAAATTCCACAATGAATTGGGTTTTGAACCTGTCATATGGCTGTTTTGTAAATTTTAATGTTTATACTAAAGAAAAGAAATATGACTTTGGCTTCCAGACCTTATTTCCTATTTCAAACATGTAAATCTTAATCCTGTCTTAGTGGAGGAATAAACTCTCGAAAAACAAAAGCTCCAGAAGATCTGTGGAGTCAAAGCACGTGCGAGTCCTGTGGCTGTCAGTGCTCTGGTGGCCTGCTGTCACCCCAGGGCCCTGGCCAGCACCTGGTCACACAGCCCAGGCTCCCTGTGAGTGATGGGCTGCAGCCCACAGGGGCTTCAAACAGGGGGCTTTGCAGAAGCAAATCAGCTCCAAACACAAGCTCAGAGTCTCTTGTATTTGTCCATGTTAGGATGTAATAAGGCATTAAATCTTGACTGGCACATGATAATTGTATTAGAGCTGTAAGGGTTTTAAAATTAAAAGACAGTAATGTTCCTAAAATGAAAAATTCAAAACTAGTGTTTTCTATCATATTGCTATTTTGATTTGAAGGAATAGCCATTAATCAGAGCTAATTGAAATTAGATTTTAAAAATTAAATTATTTAATTGCCTGGCCATTTTTAATTAAAGAAATAAATTCAATTATTAAATAAAATCAGATGTGCTTAGGTTCATTGCTGGTCAGCAATGAGTTTATACATCAGCTTAAGTTTCATAGAATCCTGGAATGGTTTGGGTTGGAACGTTTCTCATACCACCCTCTCATGAGCAGCAGATTCATTGCAGGCGAGTGGCATCCTTGAGCTCCTTGACTGAAGTTTTCTATCCCACACACACATCCTCCCTTCCATGTTGTGGTAGAGCTGTGAATGTCCTTCTATTTGTAAATATCCCCTCTTGGGCAGTTTGTGGTGTATCACCTGCCTCAGAAAGCCCACACAATATTTCATGCTCTATGGCTCATTGACAGGCAGAGATGTGGGCTGGCCTTTGAGTCCATGGCACTCTTTCTGGCACCTTGTGGGACAAGCTCCATGCAGTGCCAGGCTCCTGGTGCTCTGCTGAGTGTGCTCTCTGGCATCCATGTCTCTTGGCTGGATGGAGCTGGCCCTGGGAGACAGCATCTGGGGCACAAAGCAAAGCCTGAGTCACTTTTGGGGAGAGCAGCTGCTGTTTGGATGGGGCCGAGCATGTGTGCAGGGAAGTGCTCTGGAGGGTTTTGCTCATCTCTGATTCAGCCTTGAAAGCAGCTGGCAAAAGTCACCGGGCCTGGCTTCAGGCCCAGTTCACACAATTAGAAAAGTATTAGCTGAACTTAATAGGAAAATCAACATTAAGCAGATAGGAGCTGGTACAGTTGTTAAAGACTGTGTAGTGTTTTTCCCTGGCAGAAGCTCAGGCAAATGGAGGGCTTCCAGCACCCAGAGCAGCCTCCAAATGAAGGCTTAATTGGCCTCTGAAGCCACTCATATAATTACAAACACTTCTAATGAATCATGACAAATACAAGAGCCTGGGACTGGGACATGGAAGGAAGAAATTACCTCATTCATCTCAGAAAACAAAGCAAAGCTGCTTTACCTTCTTCCTTACATTGCAATCTTCTTCCCAGCTCCTGCCTGGACAGCAGACTCCTGCCAGGTGTTAATTTCCAGGGCAGTGCTAAGACCGAGGGGAAATCTAACACAAGACAAAACTTCTGCTTTCTCCTGGCTGTGGGGGACACCTCTCCAGGCCTCTCACCCCCAGGTGGACACTGGGTGGACACTGGGATGGACTTCGACTGCCCACTGCTGTTGTGCACAGCACAGCCCTGCCTGCAGCCACACAGCTGATTTGGCGGAGGATTTTTTGTTTGATTCTGGTTAACTTCAGGCAAATGCCCCCCTTGATTTCTGTTCAACAGCTGCTCCCTGGAACATAAGCCTCTGCCCATTACTAAGGCACAGCAGCAGAATTTGTAGCACCTGGTTCAGCCAGAGCCACACACATTCCCTGCCAAACCAGGGAGCTTCAGCACCTGGAACATCTGTCCCAGAGCAAACTGGTGGAGAGTCCAAGTTACAGCTCCTCAGCTGCTATGCTGGCTTGAGGCAAAGATCAATGGGGTTTGTGCTGATTGTTGGTCTACAGTTTTCTGGTTTACTGGGGCCAATTTGTTGGCTTGTTTGCTTTTTCTCAGGAAGACTCTCAAGTCTTTGTGACAGGGTAACTGAGGTCTGGAAGGGAGTGAGAACCCGTCTTTTCCAACACTCACAAAGAGCAAGGAGAGATGGGACATCCTGTATCCTTTCTATAGATCAGGTGGCATCTGGTCCCACCAAAAGGAAACTTCAATCAGGAGTGTTAGGAAGGATCCAGAGGCAGTTCAGCTTCAATCAACAAGGCTTCCTCCTTGCACATACAAGCAAAAGAGCTGTACCAGCACCACACCCAGCCATGTCCAATTAGCCATGCCATCATCCCAGCTAATTAGCCTACTCAGAGCTTTGCAAGGCCACAGCAATATTGCTCATTCTTTCAGTGTCAGTCCAGACCACACTGCACCACTTCACTTTATATTTTATCCCACTAAGGCCAAGGTCAGGAGCTGTGTGTGTCCATCACCCACACCTCTGTTGCCCAAGCTTACAGCTGCTACTGTAGGGAGAGGAAAAATTCAGGAGAAAAATTCCAGTGGTCTTGTAAGGAAGGAGGAGGGGTGGCACAAGGACTGCCAGGGCTGCCAGAAGGGCAGTAAGGAGGCAGCAGTCTCCTCAGTGTGCCTCCTGTAGGGTTGATAAACATTATTGAGCATCACTTTGGTGCAGACTGGTTTTGACCACACACCGTGTGGGATTTGAAGACTCGTGGCCCTAACACACACCTTGTCCATCCCTCTTGGACCCTTCATCCCTCTCTTTGGAGAGCTCTGGTGCTCATTTCTCACGTGCCAACACCTCACACAGTGTCCATAACAAAGCCTCTGCATCACTAGGACTGGGCATGAGAAATAAGAAATTTCCATCCTCTCCAAGAAACTGATTTTGGCTGGACTTACTCAGCCTCCTGTCACTGCTGTGGCATTCATCTGCAGTTACACAGTGAGAAATAGACACTGGTCACTGGACTGCAATTTTTTTCATATGACTAACATGGTTTGCCAGCAAATTCTGTCCAATAATTCTGCTGCACAGGCCAGACTGTGTCAGGAAATCCTGCAGGTTAATTTCACATGTAGCATTTGTGATCTTAGGGGGCACCAGCCGATCTGCAGAAGGAGGCAGTATTCAAGCAAAGGGAGAGCATCCTCTCCCACCCAGGAAGATGGTGATTAACAGCTACAGTTTTCCCAGCACAACCTGGACACAGTCAGCCCCAAAGTGGTTACTTTTTTCTTAGCTTTGCTGGGTTTTACTTTAACAGCTAAAATGCCAACATTTGATCAAACCACGCTTGGCTAGAGCAAGACCTGTCATGAGTTTTAACTGCCCGCAGGCGATGATAAGCAGAAAGTGCAGATAAATAAGGCACCTGAAGAGGAGCATGTTTTGCAGCAGCCTGAGTGAGACTTCAGAGAGGCTCACTTGTGCACAGGTGGCTTTCCCTCATATGTCCTACACACAAGCCTGGGATTTTGCTTTGAAGTATCTGCTCTGGCTCTGCCCCAAGGGCTTGCTGGGGTTCCCTCTTTTCAGCTCTGCTCAGATAACCATCACACCAGCTAAATGACTGCAGCATGGCAAGCACTGAGGCAAAGCAGTGCCAGATGATCCTTCAGAAGCCAGAAAAGGACCCCAGCTTCCAGCCCACCTGTTTTTTTAAAACTGAGATGATGTGGGTTCCTGCACGCACTCAGCTGCCAGATAACGACTCCAGGTGCAAACATCAAGAGAACAGTTGTGTCTTTGGCCACGTCTGCACAGCCTGGCCACAAAAGTAACAGAAACAGAAATAAACAGGGCCTGTGCCATCAACATAAATGGAGATTTGTCATTGATGGGTCTGTCACTTGAAGAGAGTGACCAGGAAAGCAGTGCCACTCAGCTGTAGACACCAGAGATCCATCAGAAGCGAGCAGGTGATAAGAGCATCCAGATCATTCGCAGCAGGAACAGAATGGTTCTTTCATACAGATGATCTTTAAACTGAGAGCTGATGGTCTGAGTTTCCAGAGTCATGAGGGCCAAACCTTTGCCCCCCAGGCAGTGACAAGAACCTTCACATCATGACACATGTCTGGGATGAGTTGGTGTGAACCAGGCAGCAAAACTGCAGGTACAAGGGAAGTCTGAAAGGAGGTTGGAGCCAGGTGGGGTTCAGCCTCTCCTCCCAGGCTACTTGTGATAGGACCAGAGAACAAAGTTTAAAGCTGTGCCAGGGGAGGTTTGGATTGGATGTTAGGAAGAATTCTTCACAGAAAGGGTGATTGGACACTGGAATGAGCTGCCCTGGGAGGCGGTAGAGTCACTGCCCCTGGAGGTGTTTGAGGACTGGACACGGCACACAGTGCCATTTTTTGGGTGACAAGGTGGTGTTGGATCATGGACTCGCTGATCTCAGAGGTCTTTTCCAACCAGACTGATTCTGTGATTCTGTGTGACTCAGCGGGGATCTGCTGGAGGTGTGGGATGGACACATGGGGGTACCAAAGCTGCTCTTTCTGCTGGCTGCATAGAGCTCTAAATTGGATCACAGAGAGCTCTAAACCTTAGAGGAAACCGTGACAGGCCAGGCTGTAGCTAAACCATCTCCAGAGAAGAAATAGAGTGTACTAATGAAAAGCAGGAGGGTGGGAGGGGCGGGAGAAGCTGTGCCCAGGGCGACACCGGGAGCTGTAGTCCCTCGCCCCCGATGGCTCCACCTCAGCCTGTGCCCTGTACTAGAAATCAGGCTGTTTCCTGGGAAACCCCAAACAATTAACTCCTTTCACCAGGGAAGCACCTGGGAAGAATATTTCCAAAAGATCAGACTGTTGCATTGATTATTTCTTAGTCCTTAAGAAAGGCTGCTCTGTACATTGCTGCTGAACGCTGGGGAGGATGGAAGGTACCAGCCGCAGAGGGACGCACGCAGCTCTTTTGGGTTTGACTGGAAAATATGTGGGATGTTGAGTCCCAGGCAGAGGCGTTAATGTCCCCTTTTTGCGAGGGAGAAAGGACATGTCAGAACTTTTCCAACAGAGGGAGCACCGGGACAGCCGTGGATACTGTCAGCCATCTCCCGAGGTGCCTTATTTTGGCGCTGGAAGAGCTGGGTGTCCATATAGCCATCATCTGGGCAACATGTATGTACACTGTCAGGATGAGGCTGGAATTTGATAGTCAGAAAGCAAACCTTTTAATCTTGGAGACCATTCTGGGTTGAAAAAAAAACCCAACCCAACTTACTTAGCTTCAATGAAAATCTCTAAATTAGGATTTGAAAGGTGCTTGTGGATCAAGTAAAGCAAAGGGTCTCATGATCTGCACACCTTCCCTAGGAATTACAAAAACTGGCTTGTGGTCACTGCAAACTGGAATGGAAATTGTTTCATACATGCCACAAGGACACACTTCAGATCAACGGTCTGTCCTCAGGCAATCTGTGCTTATTGGCAACAGACGAAGTACAACATTTGTATTAGATTGGTGACCACAGCAATATCAAACTCACTAAAGTTTCATGTTTATCAAATTTGACAGTATAAGCTGATGAATGATCACTTGTTTTCACTCAAGAGAGACTAGAATGGCTCCCTTGCTAGTGTGCATACTGAAACTGCAAATCTCATGTTTCCTCTGTTTTGAGGAAACTTTTTTGGCAAGTTTTGCACAACTTGTTTTTGTGATTCCAGTTATTCTAGCTGTTGCAGAAAAACACAGAGGAGAAAGACAGGAGCAGCCAATTTGGCCTGATGAGAATCTGGTGTGAAAACCAGAGGTCACCAAGGACAACTTTTGGCAAAGCTAAGTGTATCATCAAACCCACAATAATCATGAAGCATGCAGGCTAAAAGCTGAAAAATTCAAGGAATGGATAGTGCCCAAATGGCAAGGCCTTTTGTCATGGTCATAACAGCACGGGGTGCCAGTGAGGAATTCATGAAACCCATTCTGCTGCCTAGAGTGCAGAATGAAGGATGGGTTCAATTGTTTCTGCTTGTTGCTGCTCACATCAACTGGGTCCCAAAACATCTCAGATCTTTGCCAGTTCGCACAGTTTCCAACACAGCACCATGAACGAATCAGATAAGATTCCTTGCATGACTGGAATTAAACACTTACACAAGGACTTTACTGGAGCAAAGCCTTATCTCTGCTATGCCTGCAGCTTCCCTGAAGGCTCTCAAGGATTCACAGCCCTCAGCCTCTCACTGTGTTAGGTTCCCAGCAAGTTTTCTTGAGGATTCCTGCAAATCTGAAGAAATTGGAAGGCACTTTCAGGAAAGCTGCTGGTACCCTGATGCTTGGTGACAGAAGGCTTTTGATGGAAATTCTGGTATTAGCAAAGAGGAAGAGAGACTATGACTGACTGGTAAAGTCTGACAAGGAGTGTCCCTGCCTCAAAGCTGAACTCTTCATTAAATTTCTAAGTCTGGGAGTAGGAAAAGAAAACTACTATTGCAAAACTTTAATAATCTAGGAAATAAAACTGACCCAGCTTACATTTTAGAATACAGCTTTTTTCAATCCTCAAAACTCAGTTGAACCTTCCTGGAAAATTTCTCAGTCATTCTGAAGACTGCATTGAAATGTGACGTAACATTATTATTTTTACCTAATTTTCATGATTAACGTCTTCGGGTAATTACTGAAGAGAAAAATCAGAGTGACATGTAGCTTTTAGATGCTGTCTTCTTTTGACAGGCCTTGAAGATAATTTATTTACATATTCATATGGAAGTTTAGCTATATATTTTCAAGTTTTTTGGGGTGGGTACCAACTTTTTACTGCCCTGATGGGAAATCTACCATACCACTTTGTAAGCCCTAGGACAATTTGCCTCAGCTAAATCAGGATGGGAGAACAAAGTGTTATCAGGAAGAAGTAACAATAAAATATAATAACATATAAACTGAAAAAGATTATTGTAGAATCACTGTGGAGGATTGACATTGTCTGCCATGGTAGCTCAGTCTGGACGGCAGCATCCTGAGATATTCCCGATACTCTGACTGGAAATGCAGGTTAGGGACATGCATTGCATTGAGCATGTTGGCTCTGTTTAAACCACCCAGTGGTTCAGCGATAGCGAGCTCCGTCCTGATGCAACACAGATTTTAATCACTTGTGTGCTGTTGGGCGTTTGATCGCGTGGTTAACAGCCAAGATTAGGATTAGGAGTCACAGCCCTCTTGTACATGACCAAGCAACAGTCCCACACCTTTCCCAGAAGGACCAGAAAACTCTCAGCCCAATATTGCTGCTGTTTGCTCCATTGCTGTGGGTTGATAAAATCTCTCTCTTAAAAAAACCCACAAAACCAAAAACAAACAAAAAACCCCCCAACCCCCCCAAAAAAAATACTCAAGACCAGGTTGTCATGTGAGGAATCCTTCTGGGTTTCTGTAAAACAGAAATAAATCTAGTAGTGCAGAACTCCAATAGGAAGGATATTTTGGGCAGGATTTAGAGAACATTCCCGCCTTCAGCGTTTCCTGTGAATACCACACTGAAAAAATCCCACATTTTGAAAGAGGCCTGTGAGTGTGGAAGGTGAGCCTTTCTGGAGGCTGGTCATTAACACGCCACTGTCTAATGAGCACTGATGTCAGAGCTGGCTGCAAACACTGTGGGGTTCAGCCCAGGAAGCAGCTGCCTGAAGATTAATGGTGAAAGTGATGTATGTCACATGTAAATAACACTAATCAGAGATGCCGGCTGGGAACCATGGGCCAGGCAGGAAATGAATACATCTGAGGACTTTGCAGACTCACTTTCTTATTCTGACCTTTCAAAAGACCAAAAAATTAATTCAGTTTAGCACAGATGTAAACACTCTCCCCGGCGGAAGTTCTGATGAAGCTACAAATACTCCCAAGCCTGTTTTCATTGGGGATGGCTTAAAAAAAACCTTTTGCAATGCCTGGCTGGCAGACCCCAAAAGCAAAATGTTCCTATTCTCAGTGTTTCATATCTGAAACAACAAAATTTTGTATCCTTCCTTTTAACAAGCAGCAACAAAGGAGGGTTTTTCAATGTGCATTTTGGGCAGGTGTTGAAAGGATTCTCCTTATCTAACTGAAGAATCTCACATGCCATCCCTGTCCCTTGGGATGCATCTTTTAAGGGCACCACTAAACAAAGTCCCTGAATTAGCAGACAGCAAGCTCCTCTACTTGACATTTCCAATAAATCTCTTTTCCTTCTGTATTTGCTTTCTGGGGAAGAGATAAAAAAACCAACCATAACTTGAATCATATTATTATTAAATTCTAGGTCCAATTATGGTTTCAATGAGGAACAAACAACATAAATATTGAGGTGTGATAAATTGGTCAGAAGTGACGGAAGAGCAGAATTATTAATTAAAACCAAATTAATTCAAAACACATAATTTTAATTTTCAAATCTTCAAATATCTTTACATGAAAAAGAAATATGGAAATCCATGTTTTCAGCCCATGCTCTTAAGTGACTCTTCTTTCCATGTTTATTTCTTCCTTTAAGAGAACAGTAAAAATATTATTGGTTCTGGGGTTTTTTGTTTTTCTTCTCATAAAGATGAAAATTGCTTCCCTTCAGCAGAAACTTAACCCAACAAAAGTAATATTGGCAAGACTGGATTTGAATAAGAACAGTGCTGGAGCTTGGCTGTGGAGAAGTCTGGGCAGTGCTAGAACATGAGAATGGAAATGGAGGACGCAAAGTTTGCATTTACCTGGAAAGTAAGAAAAAAAGCTTGCAGAGAGATGCAGTGGGATTACTAACAAAGGAGGAGTTCCCATTGTGCTCCAGCTCTTTGTGCTGAGCTGAACTGCTCAGTCGGGGCTGCACTTCAATTCAGCTGGACTGAAAGCCTGAATCTCTCAGAGACTCCCTGTAAAAAAGAAACATGACATTCTCAGTGTGCAATAGAATGTCCTTGTTGCTAACACTGTCAGTCAATATTTCTTTCATGGAGGGCAGCTATTGTGTCTACAAATCAAGCATGGCGTGATCATCAGCTGTGACAGAACCTTATCAAACACCAACAGAAGCCAGTGCAGACAACTTTTCAGCCAAAGAAGAGGAAGGTCCAAAGGATCAGGACATCACCTCATCATCCTGCACTTTATGCTCTGTTCAATTTGACTTTTGTGTCACATGAAGATTGTTATGGAAATACATTTAGTGTTCATCTAACCATTGAAAAATGTATTTCTACAAGTAATAGAACATTAACTCAATACTGTTCTCACATTTCAGAGAGAATCTTGATTTGAGGACTTAAAAATCCATAGCCTCCTTCCCAACAGATTTGTGAATGTATTTCAGTGTCTAGAGAAATGGTTGGGAATCAGGACATTTAGTTCTCATCACAATGTGTTCTTTTAGAGCTTTCTAGATCTCTAGTCATGTCATCAGCATAACATTCTGGGTCTGCTTTTTCTGGTTTTAAAATAACTTATTTGTTTTCCTATATCATCATCTTGCAGCACCCCAAAAGGCCCAGAAAAATTTACAGGGTCATCCATACTGTTGCTATAACTACTGTAGCCTACAGTGCAAAACAGGGATGCTCATTAGCACCAGCAGCAGTGCTGACATAACACAGACTGACTTGGAGGCAATCTGGCTGCTTCATGGTCTAGATTTAATATTAGCTTTCTATTAATGACGGGGGGGAAAAAGTGTGTGTGTGAGTGTGTGAAAGCTTGTTTGTGATTATTCCCTCCCTCTCCACACTCCTCCAGATTTCCAAGTAATTCTCTGGAGGTGCACAGCACATTGCTGCAGGCAGGGTTGACAGGATTGGAATAATTTAAGCATCTAAGGCATAAAACCTCTTTAGGATCATTGAAGAGTGAGTTGAACAGGCCCTTCAGACCATGGCTGGTGGGTGCTGAAAGAGGGGACACAGCTGCTCATCCCTGTCTGGAAGCTGTCTGGCACAGTGGCCACTCATAATTCACTTCTGAATTATATTCCACAATCCAAATCTTTCTTAAATCATCTTAGATGGATTGTGGAGGCTACAATTAAGAATGTTTTCTGGGAGCTGAAATTGGCAGGTAATAAAATTATGGCAGATGAGCACAGACAGTATTTTATGTACATAACAGCTTTTTGCTCATGTGACCACTACTATTTCAGAAAAGTGAAATAAAATCATGCAGTCTATATTTATTTACTTATCTGTAAAAGACAGAATAAATTATTAAAACAGCTGCGGTTAAAGCTAGTTTAAAATATGCATGATATGATGCATAAACCTTCTCTGAAATTGAAAATGAGGTTTAAGCTATAACCCTGCTTCTTAAAGACCCTTGGGTTACAAAAGGCAGTTGTGCAGTGTTTCCCATACAGTCTGATTTTAAAATTTGTACCACACATGTAGCACATGAGAGTTTTTCAGTTTTTCACTCTTAAAAAATAAAAAATCACAATAGATAACATCTTTTTCTCCTTTTAATGTTTCACAAATTTGGATTCCTAGCAGAGTTGGGGTTTTTTAATTTGTTTTGAATATTAGTGTCTCCCATTCCCATCCTCCTCAGCTCCACAAGAAAAAGACCCAAGTGGGACTCTCACCAGAACTACCTCTGTGAGTAAAACATAACAAAATTATGGGAGGTAATGAGGTCATGTCTTCTCCTTGAAGCTCCTACCTGAGAAATCAAAATGAGACATTGCCACTAAAAACATGAGAACTATTTAATTCTTAATTAACTATGGCATTATTTTTAACCCTTTCCAGTGCCTCATTCAGCTAACACTGGAGATGTTTCTTTATTAGATGTATTGTTCCTATGACACCTCTAACAGAAACTGAACTTAAAGCCAAGAAACTTAACTGACATCAGACTTGTATATGAAGAGGTAATTTGTGCTGATCAACCCCAAAGATTAATACATTTTTGCCTTATGCAAACTGAAATGAGAAGTTTTGGGTTATTTAGTAACAATATAAAATTTTAAAAGCCGCAGTTTTTTTTTTTTTTTAACTAAAGACTTTCTATCCTGGGTGGGAGGTTGCAGGTAAAAAAAAAAATCCACAGTAATTTCTTAAGAATGGTGCAAAAATTAAAATATCTGCTTGCAAATATTGCAAATGATTGATCAGAAAAAACTTGGAGGAGACCCTAAGAAACTCTTAATTTGATGTCAGTGTGCTGTGGATGGAACTGTGTCCAGCGCATGGCACTGAGGCGGCAGAGGGCAGCTTAAGAGTGGATGGGCTACCTCAGGGAGCTGAAGATAAGGTTGTATGTTATTTCATGAGACATTACTAATTTTAGGAGCCTAGGGCATGTAGAGGTGTTTGGGACCACAGGCTGGTTTCATCCTACACCGAGCAGGAGCTGAGCTGGGCAGAACAGCTGCCGCTCTGGGCTGTGGTTTGCAGTGTGAGCCCTGTGAAGTTGCAGCGTCACTTCCCCAAGTGACAAGGGCACAGCCAGAGCAGCCCTTAGACCCTGGTGTGGGCACAGCTGCAGTGGCCAGTGCAGAGCTACCTCCTGCCACCACCTCCTCTGGACATGAGTCGGGCTGGCCAGGGCAGCCCAGGCTGCTGCAGCATGTGAGAGCCCAAGCCAGCGTGGACCAGGGGCGAGGGAGCAAAGGGAACCTTGCCAGAAGCTTCTTTAGAGGAAGATGGAGAACCCACTTCTTTTATTCCCCCAACTCAACGTTTCTGCTTCGAAGGATAAACCCTGTTACAAAGTCATGAAATCAGTGATTAAGGAAGAGCCACACAAGGCAAGCAAGCCTGGGTAAGTGTTCAGGTCATGCCGATCCTTGGAGTGTTCTTGTTTACATGGAGGATTCTTCCAGCACAGCTCGTGGGGGTGAATTTGGGGCAGAGCTAATTTCATTTTTGATGTATTTTTGAGAACTCATGAACTGCAATCCTAGAAATTGTATGTGTAAAATATTAACTCTTTAAGAAGAGTTATCTCAAAGAACTCTTATATTTTTGAGGACAAGAAACAAATCAAATTAATGATCTAAAAACAGTAAGAAAGAGCGGTTGCAAGGAGTTCTGAGAAATGCTTCTCTAAAGCCTGAATATGGTCTGGGAAAGCTTTTTTCAAAAATTTCAAGTGACAGGAAGCAATACTTCCTTTTTCTTTGTGAAACATTAAAAGTAGAAGATGCTGAGCCAACTGTTTATGTTCTCTAATGGGAAGTTTGGCTCCTTCATCTTTAAAATAAATTAAAAAGGATGCTGAACATGAAAGTATTTCCATTTTTCTTTGCCAGTGCTTCATATGTAAACTTATGCTAAGCTATGAAGACAAAAACATTAATGTGAATAATATATGTAGGATAAGTAACACCAACATTACTGTAAGTGAAAATAGGGAGCTCTATGATGCAGAAGCAGGGAATGCTTCAGAGGGAAAGACCAAGTATCTACAATGTTGAAAAGCTACTCCAATTCTGTCCTAGAGCTAAGCAGAAGAGAAATAGGCTGAGCTTGCTCCTGCAGAAACCTGAATTCCATGAAGGTGATCACCTTGGCAAGCCTGGAAACCTGACAAAAGCAGCAAGGTAAACCTTGTAAAAGACTGAGATTGTTGGGGATTCCTTCTGACAAGCACTTGTGTGACTCAGGATGTTTCCTGTACCCATGTGTGTGTGCGTTCAGACTGGGCAGAGTAAGATTTTGAAAAGTTGTCAGTGTAACCCAAGCATGCAAACACTACAGAATTACCTGGTATGCATCAAGGTAATCAGCAGTTATTTTCACACCACTGGTCCCCATACACTTGCAGAGAGGTTTAAACCTTGTGCCAGCAGCCTTGGTAGGAGTCCACTGACTGTACAGAGCAATAATCAACTCAGAAATGTAGTTTGCACGAAAATCATACAGCTCCTTGCAAAGCAGGTTTTCCAAATACTTCTGTGATGTACAAATGCCATAGGTGTGTTAAATATTGAATGCAGAGTTCCTCAGTAACTGCAGTAATTGGTTGAACACTCTTGTCTCCAAAATTCATACACTCTGGTGGTATTGTCCCTAGTATTTACCATGAAGATGCAGGGTACAATCTTGGGTTTACTGACTTCCATAACAGTTTAATTCCTCACTTCAGTGTAGTACCAAGATCTCCCTAGTATATTAAGAATTGCATTTGTAGGTCCTGCCTGAGAAGAAGGAATATGTAGAATTCTGCAACACCATGGCCTAAAAATGTACTGGCCCTTTCTTTCCACCACAGATCACTCCAGAACACTTCAGTGCTTACCATAGCTTTTTGTCTTGGTCTGGCAGTTCCCACTTGACCAGAGCTGCTTCTACAAGCCTTCTAATCAATTAGCACATGGTAGATGTCACCTAAGGGCCCAAATTCTGCTTCTAGAGACCCATGGAAAAAACATTCCCATCAGTGCATCTGGATAACCAGGCCGTGTTTCTTGCTCACTTTTTGAAGTATCCTGGTTGCAGACATGTAAAATCATTTTAAGATTGCATCTGTAAAGAGAAAGCAGAGCTGCCTGCATGCAGACTTCTGGGTGGCTCATATACCCCAGGTGTTGAATACAAAGCCATTGTGAATGCCATTCACTGCATTCTTACAATCTGTGAGACAGCACTTTCAGAGCAGTAACAATTCTCTGAAGAATTGCCCCCTTTTAATAGACTATCCTCACTCAGCCAGCTGTCTTTTACCATGCTACTCTTAGCTGGTGCCTGACTAACAGAGATTTGAATGTTCTTGTATGGAAGAGAAACTTGTAGATATTTGCTGGTATTTATATTTGGATTAAAGTGACAATTATATTTGTCAAAAATGGAAAAAAAACCCACCAAAAATTTACTCTCTTTCAAATAATAAAGTGAGATAATAGTTTGACATTTATTAAGTGATTTACTTAGCTTTTATGGTTTCTGTTTTTCACACAGAGCTACTAAAATAAGAAGAAAGAGATTTTAATGGAACACTGCAGATGGAAATTTGGGTGATAGTAGGAAAGTTAATTAATCTATTAGTTTAAAAGTTCATTTTTAGTTTAAATTTTATCTGTTCATTTAAATTGGTTTCTTCTCATAGAAAGTGCAAAGCTGAACAAATCTTGGTTTCTGTCTATTATTGCATAAGCTCTCTCAGGTGTTGGGGGTCTGTGAGGCTCCTGGGTTGCAGATTCTGAAGGAAAAACAGAAAATCACAGTGGGAGTTTCCAAACCCAGGAAAGACCTTCTCCAGCATTCCACGCCTTTGTGGTCCACTGAATATGTGGTCCAAAACCATAAGGCTTTATGTTTGACTATGACCAAAATAATTTCTGTAGGTACTACAGAGCCTACTGTTGACAGAGTTCACTGTACTTTTTTGTAATTCTCAGAACTGTAATTCTCATAATGAACTCTGTAAGGGAGTGAGGTCTCGTTTTCCCTGACTCCAGAATCCCCCTGCTTTCCTGAATTTCATTTCCCCAGTATTTGTACCTCTCCTCACAAACTGTTTTCCTCTCCCTAGTTAAAATTTTCATTCCTGCAAGAAATGACTTCAGCTATGAAACATGCAACACCTATTAAAATAAAAATAAATTTTAGAAAAAAATTTCCTCCTTTTCAGTTTTGTGCAAACCCAGGGTCATTACTGGCTCACATTCCTTCATTTCCTTTCATCTAAGCTTCACATGCCTACAGGTTTTGCCAAGGGAGCCCAAACTGTGTAAAGCAGGCAACAGAAAGCAAGCCTTGATGGGGCTTGGGATCATATTCCAGAAAGGTTTGGTCCATCAGACATTGATCTGACCAACTAATCCTGGACCAGTCACTTATTGATACTTTCAGTGTCCTGTGATTTGCCCTGGAATGAAAATGGTTCTAAACATTCATATCCACAAAGCAACTGATAAGAATTGCTTTTTTCCCCTCTTTCTTTGCTGTTTCCTAGGGCAGATTTTTTGAAGTCAAAGTGAAACACATGCAACTTGACATGATGAAGAATATGAGGAGTTTTATAAATGAGGCATAGTGTCTCACAACAACATGGCATTTGAAATGTTTGTGGTAAACAAACCAGACTACATGTGCTATTGTCCTGTAAGACTGACACTTAAACCATATTGCTACCATTTTGTCCTCAGGCTGTAGAATTCTGCATATTTCATTAAAAGCAGACTGTGGTAATGGCCTCAGAGTGAGCATATTCGAAACCACATCTCTGCATGAGTATCTCAAGTTTAAATAGCTGACAAGACCTTCATCCCTTATGAGTTTTACCATGCTACATGGTCTTAATTCCCTTGAAAATTAGTTGGACAGCACAAATACCACAGCAAAAACCCTCTGCTCTGATGTTTTTATAAAAAGAGAAAAGAAGTATAACGCTGCAGGCAAAAATGTCAGAAAAGAGTTCAAGCAAATGTTCCTGAAGTCCCTAAGAGAATTATCTCCCTTAGTGACCTGATCTAATCAAAGGCTTTGTGAAACAATCCTGAGCCACAGTGGCAACAGATGATTACACAGCTTCCAAAATGCACAGTATGAACAGTTCTTCAAAACTCCTTTCTGTTTCTTAAGCAGTGTGTCTCCTGAAGAAGCAGTGAAATGGGGAGAGTCTTTTGACAAACTGCTTTCTGAGAAAGGTCAGTAGATTTTTCTCTCTACATGCAGACTGTTAGGATGGAGAATTGATGGTAAAGGATGGAAAATTATAAAATCCAGTTGTGCCCTTAAACAGATGTGGCAGTTACTTAAACTAGGTACGATGGTTCATTTATAGCACCATGTGTTTCCTGCTCTCCTTGTCTTCTTATGCTATAGCTTCTGTCAACTTGTGAAAATAGTTTAAAATAATTTTTGAGTTTGGTGTTTTATTGAACAAACTCAAAAATAGCAAATGGCAAAGAGTCCCTTTAGTAAACAGGAACATTTAGTCTGAATATTGCTCAAATATTCCTGGCTGCATATGTTCCATGTACTTAAGAAAAGATTTCATCAGTCCCGACAGGGTTTGTTTCTAAGCCAGTGACTGGATCAAAGCTGGCCATCATTTGAGAGGCCCTGCTGCTCCCATAATTATCAAATGCATGTATGTTCCTACCTTCATTTTGGTGGGGCACACATGTGTTTCAGCTACAGTGCTGGACACTGTGTGCTTTTCAAATCTGTTCCTTGAACAGTTCACATCCACACAATTGCGTTACTTCCACAGATGAAGTATACTGAGGAAAGAAAATATCCTCAGCATAACAACAGCAGGACAAAGCAAATGATAGAGATGCTGAAAGCCATCCACTTTAAACTGCTGCTGAAGAATAGTTTACTTATGAGCAAAGATTCAAATAATCGTTTGATCAATCTAAATTGATATTCAGCTGGAATAAAGTTCACCACTTCCACATACTCCCACATTTTGCTTAGCATTTTTTCTAAATTTATGAGATCTTGGTAGCCTTTTTTTACTGACGCTGAGAATTCTGTAATGAGAGTTGCAGGATCATAATGGAGAAACTGCACCTCTTTTAAAACATTTATGTATTTTAAGATAATTATCTGTAATGTGGTATTATTCCAAGGGAGCAAAACATATTTTACTATTTTATTATCTTGTACAGACTCTTTGAAGAGTAACTGTCTGATAAGGATATATATTTTTAATGCAATTCAACTTTCCATTTTGTAGCTGGGTTAGATGCCTTCACAAAGTTTCTGAAAACTGAGTTCAGTGAGGAGAACATCGAGTTCTGGATAGCCTGTGAGGATTACAAGAAAAGCAAAAGTGCACACGAACTTCTGCCAAAAGCCAAGACCATTTATGAAACATTCATACAGAAAGATGCTCCAAAAGAGGTAAAGACCTTCCTCATTATACACAGTGATTGACACAACTGCATCTGGTGAAATATGCTTTTAAGAAGTGCATGCCCAGAAGCAGTTTCAAGAGCTAATCTTGCAGTCCCTTCACATAAGAAAACTTTCATAAAAGTCAAAACTCTGAAAGGAGCAGGGACTTGTCTTGCTTGACTCCCTTTTCCTTTTCTACCCCTCCAGCTCCATTTGTATGTCCTTGGTATGGTACTGTCAGCACAAAATGATGTTGGTATGACAATCCTCAACAACACTAAGGCCTTTTTTAGTATCCTAAGAATGAAAAGAAATTTCATATTTCCAACTTCTCCATTTTACTGAAGTGTGTTAGAAAGGGTTCCTAAATGAACAACAGAAATTTTTTTTGCCTGCTCTAAGGAGATGAACAGGTTGGGAGATTATCAACTTTTCAGTGAAATCACAAGCAGCCTCTTGCATAGGTCTTTTGGACTTACAGTTTCCTGTACTTCTATTTCATTTGAGCAGATCAAAAATGTCACTTACCAATACCTGTACTTTTTTTTATTTGCCAAAATAGCAGAAATAAAACACTAACTTCTGCTTTCTTGTAACAAGTGTGAAAAAAGTGTAATTCTCATTTTAGGGAAAGGATTGCAAAGTGGTGCAGTTTCCACCTGCAATTCCCATAGATTACATTAGGATTCCAATCAGCTTTTCCTAGGAAATGCCCACTGAAGGATTTATGTGCCTTTTTATTCCTTTCCCTGCTGTGTGCCTTTGGGGGGAAGCGGCCCGGGACAGGTAACAGGTCCTGACACTGTCAATGCTTGAGACTGATGGAAGAAAAGAAATAAGAAGGAGGAAAGCTGAGGAGAGGACAGGGCAGGGAAGTCATAGTAACATAACAATTTATTTCTCTTCCATGCTTGGGTTTGGTGCAGGCAGTGTGGGTGCTGTGGTTCACTTTGGACACTTGGCTTTGGTGTGACTTCCTCCCTTGCGTTCAGCTGAGACCACACATCTCTGGAGCTTGCACCTCTTCTCTAACTTCTTGTCCAGAAGAATTCTTCTACACACAAATTTCTGAGCCTACAGTTTGATGGGATCATAAAATTTTGGATGAGTGGACCCTTCTCTGATCACTTACTGACCTTCAGCTCTTAGATCTAGACTACTTGTTCTAACTAGTCGTATGAAAATGACAGGTGCCTCTCAGGGAGGAAAAGAAAAATATTATAGAAGTCACTTTTTGACTGGGTCAACAATTTTTTATATATAGCCTATCTAATTTTTCAAAATAGTGTGCTTGAATCAGTCTCTGTCACTTAATTGAAATTCTTATACTATTAAATATTTCCCAGGGTGAATGCAGCAGAACATGGAATAAATAGTCATTTTGATGCTTTTCCAATCTAAAGCCTCCAGAGACCCATTTAAATTTTTTTAAAAAAAATTATTAGCATTTGCTCACTTTCCTACTACCCAAGCTACACAGAAACCAGAAATTTTAATTATTCACTAATGTCATCTCATTAGAACAAGTTCTACTCTAATCCTGAGAGTGGGAGAGATCTGTAATAGTTTGGTATTGCACAGCTAGGAAGCTGCAACTGTACAGTGATCACTGTTATAAAGTAACTTTTAGTCAAATATCCGAGTTTATCTTCTCTTTCTCCAGTTTTCCATGCTATCAATGATACATTTGTGAAGACTTTCTGAGAGCCATCGCTGAAGGTGAACACACCAATTCTGTGGTGTAAATATCCTGTTGTATGGGGGATTTGAGGTCCTCTTGATGCCTTGAGAGGCTGCCTAGAACAGAGGCTGGACAGTGTTAAAGGAGTAAAGTAGGTATTTATTAAAAAGGTCTTCAAAGGATGCACCTTGGGCACTGCAAGAACCTGCCTGTGGCTACACCCAAGATGGACCAGGAGTCACAAATTTTCACACTTTTATAAGTTTTGGTCCATTTACATATTGGGGTTAATTGTCCAATTACAGCTTCAGGTTATGAAGTCCCATCCTCCCAGATTGCTCTCCTCAATTCGCTGTTGTTTGCACTTTTTGGGCCTGAAGCTGCAATAGTGTCCTTGGTTCTGGGGCTAGAAAAGGATTTTGTCTGACTGAACTGTGAGGAGAACTGGCTAACACTTTATATGAAGTCCAGAGTTACATACTAATGCAGAACAGAATCCAGAAAACATGAAACCATCTTATCAGAAAAGTCTTTCATCAGTGTACAGGATTGGTGCTGTGGAAAATAACACGGGATATGCAAGAACATACATTAAACAAATACCCTTCTCCTCCTCCTCCAGGTGAACCTGGACTTTCACACCAAGGAAGTCACAAGCCGGAGCATTGGGCATCCACTGCGCAGTACCTTCGACGCGGCCCAGAGCACGGTGTACCGGCTGATGGAGCAGGACAGCTATCCCCGCTTCCTGAGCTCTGCTCCCTACCTGAGCCTGCTGCAGGGCAGGGCTCCCGCCCGTGCGCGCCTCCGCCGCCGCTCCCGCTCCTTCACCATCAATGATTTCCAGGTTGCGCGGCCAGACTTTACCCTGTGCTGACAGCAGAACTCAGCCCTCCTCAACCCCGGGTCCTGCAGCAACCCGGGTGTGTTTTAAACACCAAACCCTTAGCAGGTGTAAATAAGTGGTAAAGCAAAATAAAACGTGCTTACACCAGGTCAGCGCTCCAGGTCAGGATCTCACTTTAGTAAAAAAGTAGGTAATGCGTTGGCAAGTCATAGCATGCAGTGTTTTCATACAGGATTTTTTTTTAACTCAGGCAAAAGCTGTGATCAGATTTGGGGTAAAAATTTGAATTTCCTGCTTAAAAATATCTCAAAAAGTGCCATTTGATATTGTCCAGCCCGTATCCTGGACCTGTACCATTTAGGCCAGAGTTTCATTACAGCTAGAATCTCTGTATCCAGTCTTCGCACATATTTATGGTTTTGCAATATTTCCTACACTGAGCCAGAGGATTTGTGGTATTTTCTCATACCGTAAAACCCACAGGAACACTATCAAGTATAATGCAAAGTTACAGGAATTTTAACTAAAAACATTGCGTAATTAAATCTATAATTAAAATGTAGCCATTGCCCACTTTAACAGGAACTTAAAAATACCAATTTAATTTTTTTGGGGTACATTTTTCTTATTCCACATATCTGTTCTCTATTTTTAAGTTATGCTGTATATATTAGCTTTGGCATCAAACACATATATTCCAATTTTTTGCAGCTAAATGAGCAGCAACAAAGGGCCAAGAATGCTATTTTTACACAATGTGTATCCTTAAATACCAGGTCATGTCAATGTATATACATATAAAATATTTCTACTTTTATTTATAAATAGTCGTGGTATACTAACGTTGCTACTGAACTTTGTTCTAGATTTTTTTCTGCCTTTTATTTTGAAAATGGATCTGAAAATTAACAGCTCTTGGACTCAGGCAGAGAAACTTTCGGTTCCACTGGTCATTAATATCCTCTCTATAGGTTATAGAAGAGGAAGGAGAAACCTTTTTTATTTCCTTACTATCAAAGACAGACTTTTTTTTATAATCAGCACACACAGTCATTCTGTCCTTTTCTTTCAGTTGATGGAGACATACCTTGAAGCTTGGGGCAGTTCTTAAAATCTTAAACTTTGGTTCAGTTTAGGATGAGGCTGCAGGATTTATCTGTAACTATGACTTGTAGATTAAGTTGCCTCTTGCGGAATTTAAGCTTTCTCCCTTTCTGTAAGTGGTGAAGGAGAAGAGGTGCTGTTCCTGAGGATGGGACTTTGTGTTCATTGTTAATTTGGGGTGTGTATGAGCCGCTGGATCTGCAGGTTTCCCTGTCTGCTTTATAAACTTCCAATAAATCTGATCTGCTTAAAGAGTTGTCAGGATTTGATTTATCATCAGTACATTGACGAGGAAGATGTGAAGACTTCACCTAGGGTTTGATTCTAGCTGTAATCACTGGCATGTTAATCAACTTGTTACAGTGCACAGAGATCCAGTCTCACCTAGAAATTCTGCTGAGCCACAGCGACCCAGGAGCCATCTCCAAGCTCTTACCTTTACCTGGGGAACAGAGAGGAAACACATTTGTAATGATGATGCATGCTGGTTTAATCATCACCCTCCCCTGATCTCAAAACACCAGGCACGGGCTCTTTCTGACAGTGAAAGCAGTCAGGACCTGGGCACTGGATTTTTTTTCACTGAAAGAATGACCCAGCATTGGAATGAGCTGCCCAGGGAGGCAGTCTCTGGAAGAGTTCAAGAGGCCTCTGGCTGTGGTGTTTGGGGCTATGGCACTTGGGGCTATGGCTTAGGGGTGACTGAGGTCAGGGAAGGTTAATAGCTGGACTGGATCTTGATCTCTTACAGCCTCGAGGATTCTGTGATGAGGGTCTCTCTAGTATCACCAACAACGTCTGAATGCCAGTTTTCAGATATTTAAAATGTGCATGTTCCTGTGTCATGTACTAGGATCCTTGCTGGAAGAAGGGAACAGATTTGAGAACAGCCCCACCTGAATGTTGGCACTGGGTTTGTTGCCATATAGACATAAGACCTACACACTTGCAGATAAATTCTGCCCTTTTGTGATTATTTATCTTCATATCAGCAGAGAATCCGTATCTTGGATGGATTTCCATGCAGGAAAGAAATGAAAAAATACATATATTTAATACTGTTTCAAAATCCAACCAAATGACAAATACAGTACCCTGAGTAAGACTTTTTCTTGTTAGCAAAACCCAGCTGTTAGTCAAAAGCACCTGCAATGATAAATAGAGGTCAGCAGGTGCCCATTATTTCATTTCACAGACACATGGAAAATTTTGCTTATCTCCAGGGAGGCCTTCCTCAAACCCATCAGCCTCCAGTACTGACAGTGCTACTCCCTCTTATGAGTTTTATAATGAAAACAAACAAATAAGATATTCCTGGTAGCTATTTATGCATGTGTGTTTTCCAAAGATAATTATGAACCCTAGCTGAATTTACAGCAGACTAATGCCATGGGAACTGCTGTAAAAAGAAAGTCAAGATAAACTCAGAGAAAGGAAGGCAAAGGACATAAAGATAAACCAAAATGACATAATTATCTGGCAAAGGTTTTTTTTTTCTAGAAGAGACTCCTTTTAGTGAGAGAAAATGAGCACTCTACTATTTAGTGCTGTGCTGCAGTCCTGAAGATGAACTATGGATTTAGTACAAGTCTGTGATGCTGCTCCAGGACAGATCACACTCAGGACTGGCCCGGCACAGATGTAGGTAACTGCACAAATCTTACGGTATTACCAGAGAACACAGTCAGGCTTCTCTAGTTTTGGCAGAATCTATGCCACAGTTATGTAAATCTTCTCATTGAGCTGCCCTAATGCAAATAATACACATAGGAAGCCTGTTGGGCAAGTACTTTTATTGGATTGTTTTATGTAGTAGCTTTTTATATGTATATGTGCCATTCAAGGTTCAGTAAGAGCTCCCAAAATATTCCCCCTGTCAACACAATAATTTACCCTACCCAAACACTGCACTTTACTCCTTACATAGGTGAAGTCTCAAGACACAAAGCATGAGGGAAACAATCTGCCTGTGTGGCACAAAGGTTTGTCTCCTGTTTCAACACTTCAGTCTAATCAGATGCTTTAAATTGGCTGAATTATGGTCTGCTGTTCTTGTTTAACTTGGAGGAGGTGGAAATACACAGGACAAAATATCTTTGGGTTGTGGATTTATTATTGAACAAAAGACATCTTGACTGATTTTTCAACTGACAAGGAGCAAGAATGAAATCTAAAATAAAGAATCTCAAAGAAGACCAATTTCCATCTTCCAGTGAAGCAGGCAATCAGTAGCATGGCTTATATGCTTTTACATGCTACAACTTTTAAGTGACACACAAACAGCAGATCATTTTCCTCTCCTTTTGTCCCCAGCTACTCAGCCTGCCTTAATTAGCTACTGCTTTGAATGCAGTTCCCTCTCCTTTCCACACATGCCAAAGACCTCAACTGAGAAAAAAAATTGCAGAAAATCATCTTCCTCTCATCGGTGATTCATATGCTCATGAATTTACGCCTTGCTCAGCTGCCTATTCCAGATCCCACTCTGTTCTTTGCATTTTAGTCAAATGCCTCAGTCAAATGCCCTTTAAGCTCCTGTGTGGCTCTGTGCCAAAAATAAAAATGTATTTCCTCTATCTACCACCCAAGCTTGCTTCCCTTTTTACTTTTTTCCCTGTAAATGTGTTGCTATCTTCCATTTGTTGTGCCCTGATCACTTAGGGCTGGTCTCATAAAAGCTCCCTCTAGTTTCATACCAAAGCTTTTCTCACTCCTTTCCTAAATAGAATCTCCTTGTGTAACCTCCTCCTAATTCTCCCTTATGCTTTACAGGAAACTATCTGGACTCCCAGATTTATAATCTAGCCTCTACCATTGCCTTCTCCAGGAAAGGTAACTAAAATTAACTAGCAAGAAACACAATCCTACAGCAGCCATTTGAGAGTTTTCAAGCAGGACAGAAGATAAGGCTAAAGCCTAATAAAAAGGACAGCTCTGAACTCTCACTTCTTCACCATAAAATTTGCTCATAATTAAGACACTCTTGTTTCTTCACAGTTTCATGGCCTCATTTTAAATTTCCGCAGCTAATGCGATTCCAGCTTTTCCTGGCTGCATATTTTCTTGAGAATTTTTTCCAGTTCTTTTCCAACGGAGGTTTGTGATTATACAGCACTTGGAAATCCCAAATATGAGGAGCCCAGAGCACTGCAGAATATTTTGACAGATTGTTCTTGAAATCAAAACATTTCACCTGGAGGGCACAGTTTGCTTGGGTGGAAAATAACAGCTCATTTTCTTATGCAAAACAACTCTGTGGCATACCGAAAGCACACAGAGTTATTCACATGGAAAAAATCAATTATTTTGTGAATTGCCCATGCTGCACAGTGCTGTGGGAAGGTGGGCATTTGCATAGTGCTAAGATTAAGGTGTATTTGCATCCCCGTGCGACAGGCATTTCCATGTTCTTAGAATGCCAGCAGTGCTTGGATCATGTTGGCTTCTCCTAGCACAAGGGATGAGCCCAAGTCCCCCTGGGCTTTGACTGCTTGGGGCAGCAGAACATAAATTTTTGCTCTGCTGAGGTTACCTTGTACAAGCCAGCAGTAACCAAGCAAAGCTCTGCATGGAATGGAATTAACAGAAGCCAAGTGCTGAGGAGCATTAACCACTGAACCTGATCCAGGGAAACAGCAGCACATCCATTGGAGAGTGTGAGCTTTTCTCGCTTTCTGCTCAGGTGAGTAAAAGGCAGCCCTTTTAGGAACATATGTAAGTGGAAATGATTTCTTAGTTTAATACACCAATGGTTTGAATAAGTGGCATTGCTTTAGACTGTTGTGATTAGTATCCAGATCAGAGAAACAAAAACTGACAGGTCTTATGCCCCTCAATGGCCAATAGCTTTTCATAAAGGAAGAAAATTCAGCAAAACTGATGCCTAAAAATAGTTAAAGAATAAAAGGTGAGCATCAGTAAAAGTCGAGTTATGAGCCTAAAAGTTTTTGAGATTTAAATATTTATTAAATCATGGTTCCTTAGCAAGTAATATTGACAAAGTTGGGAATGTTCAGTCAGATCCGCATTCCTTTTCCCAGAGTTTCAGCTCTCCCATGTCGTCAAAGGCAGAGGACTCAGAAATCCATAGCTCAGTCCTCAGAGTTACTGAAAGGTTAAGCCACAGGCCTGACAGATAAAGAGAAAAATACCCTGCAATTAGCTGAGCAGTTAAGGGCCTGAGTGACTCTGCAGGTCCAGTCCCAGCTACAAGTTAACTGAAGCTATGAGTGCATGTGTGTGCTGGGTCCAGATTCACAAGAAGTTTAATGCTAATTCTATGTGCAATTTCCAGCTTATCTCTACTACATATTTCCTTTAGTTTGCTTGATGCTGTTTATTATGAATAGCCAACACACTTGTGCAAGCAGCTGATGCCTTTGTTTTAATACTAAGATCACTTTTTCTCCTTATGACATTTCAGTGAAATATCAGAGTTTCTTTCCAGACTCTATTAAGTTCCAAGCAGAGGAAGTACAGAGAAATACAACCAGATGGCTTCTATGGGAAGAAGTGGCTGTGTCTAAGTTTGGTTAGTGAACTTATTTTAATTGCCCCAATACAAATATCACAACTCTATTAACTTGCTGCGCACCTGAAATATTTTCAGTTTGCATAGACTGAGCAGTCACTGACAGAATGTTGTACAGTGGGGAGAGTCACTCACAGCTTCTTTGTCCTTTTGTGGATTGTGAGCAGCACCCCATAAAATGCAAAAGCAATCTGATTGCGTCCATCCAGTTATTATGTGTGCTAGAATATTCCTTGGTTTTAGCATAGTTCTAAGACTGACTTGAAAAATAAACATCAGTCCTAAAAAATCTTGAAGACATGTTCATGTCTGCTTCATTCAGATAACAGGCTATGAGGTAGAAATTTTAAAAATGAATGTGTGACACTATCTGGAATATTGTTTTGAAATAAATGTATATTGTCTGATGCTATTGAGAAAGAATAGGCACAGATTCTCAACCTTCCCTTTCATAGTTTCACAGGAGTTAATGAAACTATGATATAACAATGATAGTACCTCTTGGGAAAAAGTGAAATCAATCAATTTATGGCCACAGTTCTAAGGTGGGTAAAGAGTAGAACCACTGGGATTAGATGCAGGGTAAACACTGAGAAATTAATAGAGCCAGCCAAGAATTATGAGTTGCCTAATTTAGTGTCATCTCTGTCCTCACAACTGGACTGACTTTTCTGGCATGACACTGCTAAAAAATTCAAATTGTAGCTGTTTACACTCTGCCCGGCCAGAAGCTCCACAGACAAATATTGGTTGGATTTTGTATTGTGTTTATTCCCTTTTACCAAAGCTCAAATCTGGACCTGAATCAGGCACAAAGAATTCGATGTCAATGCAGATGTTGAAGGTTTTCTCTTCAGCTGTAAGATGCTGAAGTTAGTCTCACTGGCACGTTGCATGAAAGGCTTTTGTTCTCTCTGGCACACAAGATGTACTATGGAAATAAGAGAAAATAACCAATTAAGCAAAATAAGAATCATGGCAAAAAATCAGGTTGATAATTAACATTTCTGTTCTGCTATAATATTTAGAAGTAAGCAGATGCAAAGCTAATGAATTACAGAAAGGATCCATATTTTGCTGCCAGCAATATTTTTTAGTAATATGTAGGACTAAAAGGGCATCTTAGGTAATCATTTCTAGTGTTCTATCACTGAAGACAACAGCTTAAAATAATCTCATACATATATGAAGCTCTATCTTCAAAGTACAGAGGAATAGAGAGGGCAAAAAATTCTACTGGGAGACAGTAAAAACCAACAGTTTGTGAAGCCACAATCTGGTTTTCCATCTGAGTTTGTTCACTGGCTGCTTATATACATTTTTTCTTTTGTCAAGAACCACTGTGCTAAAATAATTCTTTTTTTTTCATCAGGTTACCTCTCTGTATTCAGAGGGCAATCATAGCTCCTCTCTGCTTTCATCTTAGAGACAAACTGGTCTTTCATTCTTCTCCTGCAAGACAGTTCAGTTCTCCTACTTGTCCCAGTAATGCACCTCTCCATATCTGTTTCCAACTGATTTCATCTTCCTGGAGCACAATTGAGCAGATTCACTGGTTTTGTGTCCTGTGTGAAGTTCATCAAATAGATTGGCCTGAAACTTCTTTTGCAGATCTACCAAAGGTAAAGACAAAGAATAACCTCTTAACATTGTTAAGGGTGAAACACGTCATGTGGTGCTTCTGTTTTTCTTTCTGACCTTAGAAGATGGACATGGCTAAAATAAGAAAGATGTTCTCAGGCAGGCAGGTGGCAGCTTTGCTCATGACAGTACCATAGAGGAAAATCAAATGGAAACTAAACTCCTAAGACTGCTCTGCTGAGTGTAAAATATTTCAACTGAGAAGACAAAAATCCCTGACTCAGCAAGTTGGGACAGCTGGGATCCCAGTTCCTGAACCACTGGAAATTTATGCCAAGTGGAGACATTGAGAACCAGGAATCGGGGTAATCTGAGTAAAGGATTTGGCCTCAGGACAAGATTTGGAGGGAGGCAGGAAATCAATCTGGTAAGCCTGCTTGTTCAGGAGAGTGAGGGATGGCCAGGGTTATACAGAGGAAGCAAAGAGCTGGGGATGAAAGAATAATTATCAAGAGCAAGTGACAAATTACATAGACCAGCAGCTGGCTACAATCCCTTCTCAGGCAGTTCAAGGGAGCAATAAGGTCCCCTCTGGGGCTTTTCTCCAGGCTAAACAATACCAGCTCCCTCAGCTGCTCCTCATCAGACCTGTGCTCCTGCCCTTTCACCACCTGCTGCCCTTCCCTGGACTTGCTCTGCCACATGTGACCCTGGGCAGGAATGGGTTTGCCGTTTGCCCCCTGTCCTTTTGTGTTATGGCCACTGTTAAGTGAAAATGGCAGTGCTTAAAAATAGGCCATGTTTCTGAAAGAAATAATTTTAAAGAAAATGTTGAAAATGGTTTGTCAGTGTGCATTGTCCTGTTTGGTTATTCACATTCTAACTGTATTGTTCCTGCTGTCACATTACCTTCAGCTTGAAGATCAGTCAGAAAAAGAAACTCTGCCTTCCCTGAGACAGTCAGACACACAAACAGTGGAACAAAAAATGCCAGTTAAGTGAGTTGCTGTTTCCGGCTATTTTAATTGTAGGAGATTTACGTGACGGGATGACCAAGTTTGAATAATCTGTACACCTTTATTTTCCATTCCCCTTTGAAGGGGATATGACTATTTTGATTCCTTGTTGTCAGTTCTGCTTGCCATTCCCATTCAAGTAAATCCCACATGGTCAGTGAGATCACTCTCTGAGCGGTGAGTAAATATTAAAACAACTAATATTACCCATAAGAACAAGAAGCAAAAGGGTCTGGTTTATCCTGGTCTTTCATTTTGCATTTTTGCTTGACAATAAAGCTAATAAACATTAATAAAAATCTTGAAAATTTGTTATATATTTGATAAAAGTTTCTTATCACTGCTAAAAAAAACCCTCTGCCAATTATTTCCATGATCACAAGATGTCTCACAAAGTACAATATCATGCTATGATTAGTTTTCATTTGTGTTCTCACAGCCTTACTATATTTGCACTCGAGCTTCCCTTATGTATGTGTTTATATATACTTATAAATATGCACAATTTTTTCTTGATTAAATATAATTTTAGCACTCTGGATACAAGTAAATGGAGAGCTACAAAAACCTTGCTTGTTTGAGGGGTCACTGCCACCATGCCTTGTAATAATTATAACTACAGCCATGTAATATCCTGACACTGTTATATGATGTCTTTATAAATTTGCAATTAGAAAATACCATTACTGGTGATGCTGAGGTGTGGTTGCAGAACACAGCTCTCAAACCAACCTCTACAATACAGAGAGCAGGTTTTGGCAGCTGAGCCCTCAGAGCCCCCTTTGGAACATCACATGTTTTTTTACAGAACTTGAGAGTGTTTGGGATTTTTTGTGCTGAGTTTTTGGGGTTTTGTTGTTTTGTTTTGTTTTGTTTTGTTTTGTTTTGTTTTGTTTTGTTTTGTTTTGTTTTGTTTTAAGAAAACTGGCAATATTTTATACTGAACTGTTTACCTTCATGTCTAGCAGAACCCTACAGCAAGCTGCAGGGGAAGAGCCAAAACTATGAATTTACTCAATTATTTATACCACTGAGAGGCTTGTATGAGGCTCATATTTCCTACCAGTGTTAGCTTGGTAACATTTTAGATAATTCCAATCATTCCAAGCAAAAAGTGCCATATAAATTAATGCCTAATCCTTTTGAATTTGAGAAGTTCAGTACACTCTCTAGAACATTCCTACCACTCCTTTGCTTTATTAGAGCTCCACCAACTGCAAGCATTTTGAGTATTTCCAGGATGAATTATCAAGTCAGCAGTGCCAATAGCCCTGTTTTTCCGTGTGTAGGGTAGGATGAGTGGCTGAGCCCCTCTCCCAAGCAGCCAGCTACACCGCAGGTTCTCAGCCACCCCAGGCTGCACAGGGCAAAGACCACAATGCTATTTTCAAGGGTAGATGTTGTTTCCATAGGTCAAACACTGGGGAAACCATGGCCTGGTCTGAGTCTGTGGATACAGTACTTGCCAATAAAGGTAAGAAGTGATGGAAAAATATATGTGTTCTCAAAACATTTGTCATCCCAGTTGCCATACATTTCTGCCAGGTTTTCACACTGCTTTCAGTTCAGCTCCCCACGAGCATTGAACGGACCAGAGCTGCTGCTGGAGATGGGTCAGCTGAGAGGATTGTCCTGAGAGGATTGTCCAAGCTGCAAACACAATACCTGCTGTCCAGGGCTCAAGGGCAGGCAGAAATGCTATAAAATAGTTTTTATTAAGGGAACTGCTAAATTCCCCTTGCAGTGGTTTCATTTTTCATAATTTTTTACACAAAAACCCACAAACGCTTTCTTAGGTATTCCTGAGAAATATGCGTGTTGTGCAGTGACTTCCAGTCAAACAAAAAATGACATAGATAAAGTCACTTCTCCTAGAAATGCCATTTCTACAAACCTGACACCACAAACTGCATGCAACTTGGAAATGTCCTTGCTCCTGCCCCATTTTCCAGCAGTAATGTTGTGCCCTGGACCCTGGGGTGCCTCCACACTGTTCCTGGATAGCATTAACTTGACCAACACAATTGAATTTGGGTGCTGTCAACTTTCTTTCCTCAGAGGTTGTGAATTGGATTAATTTTAAAACAGTTTCTTCCAAACAAAGCTTTATTTGTTTCATTTTTTCCCCTTCAAAGTGAAAAAAATTTAAAAGAGGAACAAAGAAGTAACAAGGAGTCTGTCTTTTATACAAGTCTTAATCTTTCCTTGCAAAGAGATGGAAGCCCCATTTGGGTAAGGAACCTCAGTTGTGGGGGGAACACACTAGCACAGTCTGACCTACATTTGTTTGCTCCTCAACCCAGGGGTCAGCCTCAAATCTCTGATTTCCCAGCCACTACAAATCCTTTTAAAGACCAAAACTTCTGGGCTTCCCTCTTAACAAATGTACCAGTGCTAAAGAGACCACAGCACAGCAGGCAGCTGTTGGGAGCAATCCTTGGTTGGCAACTCACGAAAAAACTCTCTTAGTAGTCCCCTTATCAGCACTATAATTTAATCTCCTATTTATTTCCTCTGCAGCAGCTTCTCAAACCTGACTGCTGGCTGACATGTATATGCATACTAGAAAAAAAAAATCTATTTATCTATTTATCTATTTATCTATTTATCTATTTATATATACACACACGTGTGAGTATACACGCACATAAATTGCACTGGCCCTTCAATTTTCCTCCACCCACTATTTGATTCATTTTCCCCAGAGGGCCTGGCAGCTTTTCGGACATTTTTGAAGTCCGAGTTCAGTGAGGAGAATGTGGAGTTCTGGCTGGCCTGCGAGGACTTCAAGAAAACCAAATCCTCCACCAAGATTGCACTGAAAGCCCAAAAGATTTATTCTGACTTTATACAAGCTGATGCTCCAAAGGAGGTAAAGAGGTTTTTTTCGGTGTGTGCTTTGGGTACAAGGGTAGGGATGAAGTGGAAAGTTCGGATCCAGACCTCCTGGAATGACAGAAAATACAATTCAACCTGGCTGTAACTCCCATTTTCATGCCCATTATTTAGCAGGTAAACACCCTGTGCACCTCTGTGAAAAAAGATGTAATGGTTTACACTTTCCATGCTTCACACAGGGAATAAGTTTACCTCACCTGCTGATATTTCTGCCTGAAGTTTTAAGGAACTTTATGCTCAGTATAATTTGTTTTCTCTAACCATTTTTCATAATGCAGTAGCAACATTTCTTCCCTACTTAAGGCACCAGAGTATTAGTAGGTTTATGATTGCATTTGTTCTTTTGTATAGGTATTTTTGATATGATGCGAATGCAAAAATTTCCACCACAGAATTCAAATTTATCATTATTTCAAAAATGTTTACTGTGAAAGAACAAATTGCTTATTAATCATTATTCACTTTCTGCACCTTAAACTTTTACACTGATGTTTTTGCCTTTGCTAGCAAGAGTGATTTAAATGTCCCCATGTCTTACATCTTATGGGACCTTACATCTTTTGGTTAAAAACCAAAAAATCCTTGAAAAATACACAGGGCCAAAATCTAAAATTATGCTGGGAACCTTCACTTTTAATTTACTCTTTAATAATCAGTACTTCATAGGATTTGGTTTGGCAGAAAGGTGAGAAGGAAAAGCAAGTTTTCCCCTTCTTTATTTCAGTGATGCCATCTTTTTAAGAGCCAAATAAAATGAAGAATTCAGTCTGCTAGAAAAGAAAGGGAGGAGCTTCCTGTTTATTTGCATCGGTCGGGTTATTTGGGAGGAAATTCAGATGCAGCCTGTGTCCTGGACACAAACAGACCTCAGCCTTCCAAGCAAACTGACATCGCTTTCATGCTCCTTTCTTCCTACAGATTAATATTGACTTCCACACCAAAAATTATATCTCCCAGAACATCTCCAAGCCCACCCTCAGCTGCTTTGATGCTGCTCAGAGTTCAATCTACTGTCTCATGGCAAAGGACTCTTTTCCCAGGTTTCTGAGGTCAGAAGTGTACAAGGAACTGGTGAAGAAGCACAGGGACAGAAATCAGAAGAGATGGCTCCCATTTCTGTGAGGAAAAACACTGAGGTTTTAGGAATTGATGATGTCTCCCACTGCAATTGAGTACAGATAATTACTCATTACTAAAGTGATTGCAGATGCCACTTTCAAGAATCACCTGTGCCAGCTTGTGTTTAAGTACAAATTGCACATGATGCTTTCTAATAACAGTAGGTAAATATTCAAGCAGCAGAATGTAACATGCTAGACACTTGAGCTACTTTCCTAATAAAAAAGTTTGCCACTGTCATTTTCTCCAGTGTTTACTTCATCTTTCAAAGAGATTTGAGGTTTTTAAGCAGAATGTTTTGGTTTTCTTGTTTGCTGTTGATTCCTCTTTAGAAGTATAGCCTCCAAAATAAATCCCTTTCAGGAGACTTGAATACATTTACTCCTTCATTGTCATCTTATTTGTAGCTTGCAAAAATTTTTAAATCCTCTTTTAAACAGGTTTATACTGATTCAAAACAGGAGACATAGAAATATGGTCGATAACACACTATGATAATATTTAATAAATAGGCAGCTGCTTTATAACAAATGTTCTTGGCATTCAAAACAAATTAATGTTTCATAATACAGCTGTCTTCAATAAGGTCTTCAAGTTTCTTTTTGTTAATTTAATTTTTTATTAAATTCTCATTTATTAATTGCATAGGCATTCGGGAAGAAAACCTCAAATATATTGATGGTACTATCCCTCCATGTACTCATGAAGAAATAATTTCATTAACTGCTACCAATGAAATTAATTTAGTAATTTCATTTCAATAAAATACAGATAAGCAGAAAAGTAGGCATAAGAAACAGTTTTAGGCTGTAAAGTAAATGTGTAAATCAGGATTTAGTCATGGCATTATCTTTCAAACCAGCAAGTTATGACTGGAACCTGCAATCTTCAGGTGTCTACTCATGCACACACTGATCAAATTCAGTGCTCTTGGAGGATTTATTGCACATATTTAGATGAATAGAGGAGCTATGTCATGGTATTGAAGAAAGAATACTTTAAACCATACAGGGAAGAAATAATCTTTGCTATGGAAAAGAATTCTAAATACAAGAGACAGCAATAACATTTTTCAAGAAGAAAAAAAAAAATTATGCTTTTGAGGAGCAGGAATCTTGCCTTGTTTGGAGCTCGGCTCATATCTTCTATACACCACTACGTCCTCTATGCAAAATATCCTTTCTATTTGATCCAACTACATTAAGGGACCAATTCATTTAGACCATAAGGATATAAGTAGCCTGAAAGCCTGAATACACTGCCTCAAGTTATGCACCGAGGTTAAAATCCTGCCACATCTTAAGCAGGCAGGGTGAAGAATATCTGTTCCTTGACACCCAGCTTCTAGTCTGTCACCTAGTTTTTTAAATTTTGCTGTCTGCATTCCTTTTTCTTGTCTCTTCTTTCTCCCCCAGTACCCCAGTACCGGTTAGCAGAGAAACGAACATAAAGGCTGAGGTTAAGCTGCAAGGAGGATGTGGGCTCCTCTTGCCGCGCCACAGCTGCCGCCCATCTCACGGCGACATTTCGGGTGAAAATCGTCACTCCCGCCTGCGGCGCAGCCTCGGTGTCTCTCTGCTGCCTGAAGGCACAGCGCAGGCAGCAGCCAGGAGTAAATGCCCAAAGTATGGCACTTACTCAAAGGTGTAGCAAGTCATCTTCCCTTCCTACAAACCCGATCCTGGTTTTCAGAACAGAAAATTTCCACTGAAAGGAAGAGGTGGGATCGTGCCACTTTCCGTAGTAGGGACAAGGTGAAGCAAGCAGAAACCCAAAATTTCTGTGCCACCAATCTTTTGGAACCTAAGGATAAAAAAGTGCCTTGGAAACAAATGGGTGGTAATGAAATCTCACAATTCTCTCTGTGCCCCTATAAACTTTCCCACTTCTGGCTCTACCCCATCACAGGGATAGGAAGCGCCAGAATGATGGCTGCCAGTGAGCTCCAGCTCCTGGCCATTTGAAAACAGCTCAAGGAGAAGTTATAAGCATATATGAAATAGTCAAACATGATAAAAATAACATGTGCCATTATTCTGATAACTGTATAAAAACAATATCAGGAAGCATCATGCCCACATGATGTCTGGGTGATCTTCTGTTATCAACAGCACTATTATTGTCAAAAGATGTCATAATTCTTGACATTTTTGCATATGACATTAATTTTAATAATTACACAGTGGAGAACCATGAACGATTTTAACATATTTTCAATTAATTTAGAATATTTTTAAGAGAAAGGTACAGGAATGGCACTTCTAGGAGTATCCCTGACTCAAGGCTGAATTAGCAGTACTGATTCTTTCATAACCTCTTAATGAAAACTTTGGTACTTCTAACTGACGAAGTTAATTAAACCTTTCGCTGGTGATCAAGCCTCGCAACATTTTTATTAATCTGTTTCAGATGCTAAACACGAGATGAAACTTAGTAGAATTTAAATAAATTATCACTATGAATTCATATATATCCAAAGGCAATTTGATTGTCATTCACAATTTTTCAAACCCTCAGAGCACTATCTTCCTATATCATATCCAATTACACAAAAGCATCTACAGCAGATTTTTCAGATTTTAGCAATCAAATTTTTGAAATATTCTGTAGTGTAACTTATAATTTAAGCATTATAAAAGATTTATTTCAGAAAGTGTTTGAAAACACCCAGGTGTGAAAGATGGGAGACAGTAGTCTTTATTTCTCTTTATTTCCTACATCTAAAACTGCTGCTTCATACTCCTACATCACCAAAAAAAGGTCACAGCTTACCATCCAAGCTCTGACAATTTGACTTAGGAAAGGCCAAGAACTGAAGCGTGATTTAGAGGATTTAGATTGAACTTTGTCAAAAAGACTCAATCTCATTCAGCACAAAAAGGCAGATGTACCAAAACCCCCTACCAAATAGAAATGAGAGTAAAAAATGTGAATACCACATATTTTAAAAATAAATAAATAAATAAAAAATTTCCCAGTTTCTTCATGCAATGCCAACAGCAAGTTGTCACTAAAGTTCCAACAGCATCTTGACTCAGAGACCCAACTACATCCAGCATGCCTACATCATGACAGGACCATCCCAGGTTTACAATTAATGCATATAGTCTATGTTTTCATTCTATTCATGCATTTTATATTTATAAAATACACATAGAAAAATAATAGTCATGTACATAAAGATAATCAATGCAAATTAGTCCTCAACAAAGGACTGGTATCAGGATTGCTCTGAAGCTCAGGACTACAAATTAAGTGCAGGCAAGTATATTTTCAGCTGCAAACAGGATTATGTGACACTCTTCTGTATGTCTTGTCAAAGGTTTGTTAAATTCAACACATTTCTGTAAATGTTGGAGATGATAATTTGTAGTAATGCACCGTCCACTCTTGAGTGGGTATTTTTGTGTTAGGAAAGGGTTTTGGTTTACTTCTTGACTTTTTAGGAAGTTTAGCTGGAAAGTTCTATCTTTTGCTCTTTGTAATTGGCTCAGTGCCAGGAGAGAAGCAGCTGTTGGGCCTTGTCACTTCGTCAAAACCTGTATCCCTTTCTATTGGCAGTTTTCCTATAGACCCATCCTCGATCATTAAGTAGAAAAAGGAACACAACAAAGGAACTTAAAGCATTCTCGGTGTGTTGTAGCAGGTGTAGGACCTGTCCTTACATTGTGTTCAGCTTTGTTCTTTGTTTTGTATTACTTTAGTTATTTTATTAAACCTTTTTGATGTTTCAAGACACACTTGACCATGCCGTCTTGCTAATTATTTTTCTGCCAACTCTGACCAGGGCTGGACCAGCAGAGAGGTTATGGGGTACACCCCCATAATAACTCAGTATTTTCTCTTTTGCCAGAAAATTCTCTGTCAACACTGTAATGGAAAAGCATTCTTGAACAGATACACATAATTACAGACTTTGCATGAGAACCTCTTAGGCTTTTGTTTGGATCAAGATCCAAACAAAAATGGTCAGAAGGTGGAATTCCTGGAACAGTGTTGGATGCTAAGTAAGACAACCATCACTCTAAGAACCCACCTAATGTGAGGAGGATTTTCAGTGAACCCTTTTCAGTGCAAGGCTCTCCTGAGGCGTTGGGACTGATGTCAGAACCCAGGGCCCTGTCCCCACAGCTCACCCACACCCTACTCATCCTCTTCCTCCCTGAGCTTTCCACTGGGGACATAGGGCCCTTCTCACACTGTTGTATGAACATATATATATTTTTCCCTGCAGAGAAATATTCTCTGGGAAAGCAGAGAATTGCAGCACAAGTCTGTAAACATTCTCTCCTGTATCTCTGTCTCCCAGGAGATGGGGATTTGTTTCTCTTTCCTAACCAATGGGTGAAGTTTTGTTATCTCCCTGGTATGGGAAGGATTGGGGGAGAATTGGTTGAGCAGGGGGCAGGGAAGAAGCAGCAGTATGCTCTTCACCTGGGCAGAAATAACCAAGCCCAGAGAAAAATGGAGTCAACTTTAATAAATCTTGTTAAGCCTTCTGATACGGAGTCCGTGAGTCTTGTTTCACTGTTCGCACCCCGAGATCACATCACACTACCCTTGTTTTCTGTATATAAAACATCTCTTGGTGAGATGTCTGTGGGTGATTCTTGACCCAGTCCAGCTCTTTTAGAGGATACATCTTTTGAAACTAACGCAAATCATGGAAAGAGGCAGCAATAGCTTCAGCAACTGCTGAATTTATCCAAACACAAATGACGCTGGTGTGGCCAAATTCTTCCAGTGAGCAGCAGTGACAAAACGTCCAGTTTGACAACTTCCCTACAGGCACACGTCAAAGCTGGCTCGTGACTTCCTGGTTTTTATCTTCTCTCTGCACCACACACCTTTAGGGATGCCCTAGCTTGTGAGAAATCGTGTGAACAATGCTCCATGAGCCCAAGAAAGGGCCCTGCTCATTCTGTGGGGGTTAGATCAGACACAAGACAAGAAAATCCAGCCTGAACCAGACATTTAAAACTTCCAGCAATTCTGAAGACTACATGCCAAACTTAACCATTTTTGACTAAAATCTCTCTCTGGATTTTGGGGGAGATCACCTGCTACATCTAGACTTTACTGCAATGTCTTAGAAAGGGAAGCCTACCATTTGTAATTTGACTCCTCCAAAGACAAAGCAGGGGAATTAATGAAATCACTGTAATATCATTATTTCTGGATGATAATTACCCTCTGCAATGCTGGTGGAATTTTAAAGCACATTATGGATCTGAAATTGAAGCATGTTTTCTGGCTTTTGTTTTACTGAAAAACAAGGCAGGGAGAAAACAATGAAGAGAGGGTTTGTCGCAGTTGTTGACACCAATTAAAGGCTTCATATAAGTCAAAGAAGCAGCCTGTGCTTGTTAAGAAAAAATGGAATTGAGTAATGAAAAAGAGATCCTCCTGCATATTCATCTTCCTTCAGTAAATAGTGCACTGCCTAGGAATGGTAATTGCTTGATATGGTAATTTTGAATTAATTTGAAATACTTATTTAGTAACAGAAAATGTTATGGCTAACTGACAAGTGGCACTAAAATTATCGCTAAAACCCCTACATTATAAGTATTCTGAAGCTGTTCAGTTTGAGAAAAAACACCTCCCAGCAGTTTCTTTTCCATTTTTTCCCCCTCAGCTTTTCAACTTCTATAATATTAGGTCCTGGAAATTAGACTCAGTGTATTATTACATATTTCAAAAGAGTTCCTGGATCTTTAGTAAGAAAAATGAGTCAATACTAAATCAAATGCTTCCCTACTTTTTTTCTTTAAGTATTGTTGCTATGGTTTCTAGCTGCAATGTCATAATTTCTCTGTACTAAAAGAGACATTGACTTTTATTTTTTTTTCCTGTATTGCATGGGTTAGGTTATTTGCGTATAAAATGAGTAGAGCTGGATTTGTCTCTCAATCCCTATCTGTTTCCATTTAGGTTTGCATGGAGGTTATTTTTACTTCTATGAATAGTTTCCTTACTATGCATAACAGTCCTGGAAAGACAAACAAAAGCAAGTACTCAGTAAAACTGTAGGGAAAACATTTTTTCCCTAATACAGTGGTTACAACTTACAGGCTCATAAACCAGGGAAGAGGAGGAGGGGAATCCATAAATAAATTGTTTCCAAATAATTTCAAATATGCTATGCTTCTAAAAGTCATGTTTTCTCGGAGAGAACAGAAGAAATAAAGAAGGTAAATGATTTGGTATTTTTGAAAAAAAAAAATGTGTTGCAGAAACCCCTCCATGACTCCAGCTGCATGGGGAATACAGCAAGACAGGATACAGGGAGAATTCCCAGCCCAGTCTCCCACGCTGATCACTCACCTCAAGGCTGAGCTGCAGGATTCACCTTTCAATTCTCAACCTAATTCCAGCAGCAAAAAGACTTTTATAAAAGTGCATTATTTTTTACCCCTCCAAGATATAGATTAACTGCCCTGCATCAACTACAGGGTACAGAGTCCTTTGTCTTTAAGCCACCACCACACATAAACAATGTTATTAAGAGTTATTCTCACCTGCTTATAGATATTTCTGCCACTAACCTTGAGAAATACCCAGGGCTCAAGGGGCACTTACTTCTAGATTGATTATATAAAATAGAAAGAACGCAAAGAAGTGTAAATATCACAAACTCAAGAAAGGTCACTCTTCACATCACAGAACAGAGGAAGCTCCTTTGAAAGGCTGAACTAGTTTGTTATTTAAATCATTATATTTAAGAGAGAAGATGCATAGACAAATGCAGGCTGAGTGGGCTGACAACAGAAAACCTCAGAAATGCTCTTGACACTGTAAAGTGACATCACATAAACAAGGAAATGTCAGCCCATGGTATTTTTCCTGGTACTAGGACACTGCTGCTTGTAAGACCAGCATTTTCCTAAGTTCTGATCTCTGCTTTCCTGCTCTCTTACCCAGGCTCCTCACCATGAAGGGACTGATCTTGCTTCAAATCCATTTTGAATTTGCACAGAGCTACCACTTTGTTTTGAAGTGCCATCAGCAACTGTACAATGGGAATAGCTTCAAATTGATTTGAATTTAATTTCCAGAACAAATGGACTGGATTTTGATCTCCATGCAATCATTTTGCCTATTGTAATGAGATAAAATGGCAGTAGTGAAAAGCTCTTGTACTTACTGAATTTCTTGCCAGAGCTGAGCTTTTTAGGGGAACAAAATGAGAAGCGCAGCTTGATAAATGGCACAAAAGGTGGTTTTGTGACATGATATATTTTCATGTCAAATGGCTAGTACAACATACACCAAACTAGACAGACTCATTTATGCTGACACCTTTTACAGCCCCAAATGTTTTTCACTGTTGATAGTGACTCAGTATTGGAAATTATGTCTTCTGAGACAGGATTTACCAGAACAAACTGTACTTGGATCATACTTTATAATTCCTGATATTTATCCCTTTTTCCAGCTTTTCTCACCCTTTGTGGATCCCTCTGCAGTGACAATGCTGTTTGCCGCAAACACATTGGTTTTCATAGCAAGATTGCATTTTCGCACAAATTTTAAATATCAAATAATTCTATGTTTTAAAAATATGCTTGCTGGTTGCAGTTGCCTCTTAATGGTAATCCTCCAAGCTTGTTCTCCCATTTTTATTAGGACTAACACTGTTTTTTTCTTGCCATGCATGGTGAGGTAGTAAGTCTCTATACTGGGCTGAAATTGTAATTAGAGGAATGGTAAAGGAGGGCACAAATGAAATATTCTGGTTCTAAAAAGGGCTCATAAAAATCTCCCCAGGTTCCTGTGAAGTGAATTAATAAAAACACGTCTACCACCATTATTACTTTATAACCTAAAAATGCATTTTACAGGGCAGCAGTGTCTATGGATTCAATAGCTACAAAAATAAGCCCTTTTGCTTCTTTCTTAGAAGGAGTGGTTTGGTTTGTTTCCTTTTAGAATGGGTGGAAATATGAATTAATTCACACTTTTCTATGCTCTGTATAAGCAGGGTTTTATTCATAGGAATTGTCTGATGAACTTCAATTTCCAAAGGGCTGTTTCTCACCAAAGTGTTTACAGAGCACAAAGTGTTCACAAAGCATTACAAAACATTGCAGTCTGTGCTACAAAATTGTCTGGTTTTATTGTACAAGAAAATTGTATCTCATGTCTTATTTTTGTAATACATTTCAATTTTATTTTGTATTACTACGCCTTTTTTTTTTTTATTGTGTATTTAAAACTAACTGAGGGATTGATCTTTTGTTGGCAGTCCATATGAACAAAGAGAAATGACAAAAGGAATTAGAGCCCACTAGAGATCTCTTAAACTTTTCAATTATATAAAAGCTAGGGAAATTTATATGCAAATTGAATCCACTGGCATTAAAAAGGGAGGTGGGTACAATGTAATTGCAAAGAAGCTGCACAGAGGCAGCAGGATGATGACAGAGGAGTAGAAATCCTTTATAATGCTTTATAAATGTTAAGCCAATATAAGTGAGGGAAGACAGCTTGGAATGCAGCCCCTTGGGCTGGAGATCACTCGTAGCAATGTTCTTGAAAAACATTGTGTGCCTTGGTGCAGGAACATGATTATTCACATATTTGTATTAACTCCCACCAAAGCCATCAATCAGCCCATAGATGACATTTATACAATGTCCAGATTCCAGAAATCGAATTAGAGGGGCATGGCCTCGCATTGACAACAACTCACTGAGCTTTGCTTCAAGGATTGAAAGCAGCTCAGATGGATTTGAACATACAGATCCACAGAGAGTCCTAGAATTCAACACATGTCTAGAATGCTGCAGTCTGGAATTATTTAGGGCTCATTTCTTTTTAAAAATCTTATCAGCATGCAACAGGCGGAGAACTGTTGCTATCTAAAATTTCCATACATTGGCATTTTGAAATTGGAGGCATCTCAGTTACCTGAGAGATGCAGGAACACAGTGACTGTGTAATTAGGGCTACAGAGGTTTGATTTATGAAGAAACATTAAAGAGAAGAGCATAAACACAGTGTCTCAGTCAAGGAGATGTGAAATATGAATTTTAAAGTAGCTTAAAACCAAAGGACAAGGATGTGTCTTGTCATACGGAGGGTGATTCAAGGGACTGGAGGGATGGGCTCACAGCTACACGATACAGACTGAGGCTTTGTAAAGATTGTCAGTGTTGGTTCCAATGGAAAGGACAGAATTCCCATGAGACTGGATACTCAGATATGGACCAGAGGAGTAATCCTCACTGGCACAGCAGCTGGATTTCCACCACTAAAGAATTCCCTTCTGCCCATACTCCAGCGGGATGCTGACCCCCTGACACAGACACCAAGCTGCTGCTTAATTCCCAGACAGCAGAATTGTCCAGGCTTCTTGTTCCCTTGGTGCTTAAACATCCTGGCATTTTCAGGGGAATGTCTTTGCACAATCCAGGAACAGCCTGTCCTTAACTGAAGAACTGGAGAACCTTACAGTGGTTAATGTGGGAGAAGGAAGGGAAGAAATCAGAACAGACATCAAAATTAATTTACTTATTTAGGCAGATATCATTGTTAGGAAAACATTAATTTGCTTAAATTTGAACACCTAAACGATCCATGTTACATAATTATGGCAGGAGAGCACATTGCAGACATTGGTGCCTGGTTAAATTGGTGCTCTCAGACAGACCCAGCTGCTGGTGCCTCTGCAGGAGCAGTGCCAAGTTCTGCAAGAAACCCTCTGCAGCAGTAAAGGGCCATTATCTTCAAATAAAGGCATCGTTTTGCATCCTCATATCTTCTACATTGCGCCTCTACTAAGAAAATAGTTGTTTTAATACAAAAACGTCAAAATCTTAAAAAATATTGTGGCACCACCTTGTGGCACCTTTACAGATAGCGCTGTTGGCATTGAGGCTGAATGCCTTTTTAAAATTAAATTAGAACACCTAGCATTTGCTCTCATTAGAGTTTTGAGCTGTGTTCTGAACCATCTGCGTCCTCCTATTAATTAGAACACCTGACATTTGAAGCAAATTTTAAATGTATTTCAGTGAATGCTGGATAACAATGTTCAAATATTATTTAAAAACGTTTTTATAGACACATACAAGCCCCTTTCTGAGGCACCACGGTGGAAGAAACCACCAGGCTTGTCTGTCAGGTAGGACTGACAGCTCAGGAAGCGACTGAGAACCTGCAGGTATCAGCAACACAAGAAGCAACCAACAGAGGAGCCCAGGTTGCCCCTGTTGTCTCACAGATTTTCAAGGAGAAGGAAGCCAGTACGAGGTACAGAGAGAGGACACAGGCAAGACAGCAGCTTCTGCTCTCATGATGAAGATTAGAGGATGGCATGGAAATCTCTGGAAGGTTAACAGATGTGTAACCGAACTTCCACATTAAATATGATCTTTTGGAAAGAAAAACACAGAAATGCAGATACTGCAGAGTGAACTGGAGGCAGCAGATTGAAAAAGCATTTATTTTAGCCGGCCTGTCTGGGCCAGCAGCTAATTAGGTCCTCTGCACTCTCCTGCCTTTGAATCCTTTTAGAGACGCCAAAGTATAACAAACGATACTGTTTCCAGGACCTTTTGAGTTGCCCCTCCCACAGCCATCTTCAGCCTTCTTTTACACATCACCGCAGGAAATGAGATTTCTTCCCTTAAACAAGATGAACCATCTGTTTACACTTTGTGCTTTGGCAGAAGCCTGTCTCAGGGTATTGAAGTTTAGGGACAAATTCATCTCCTACAGCTCTGATTGATTTGAAAGCACAGAGCAGGAAGGAGAACTTCTTGTGTTTGAAAACAGGAGTTCACAGGTTGTTTATTATGTGTACAAGGAAGCTCTGTGTCTTTTCAGATTAATGCTTCAAATATGAAGCATCTTGCCGTATCCCAGTTTAAACTCAGGTGTGTTTCTGTTTCATTCAGAAGAGTAAGCACCAGTTTAGTGTAAAAAAGACTAAAACTGGCACAAAAATCAGGCATGAATGACCAAATTTGAAGCAAAGGCTTTTGTCTCTGCCAGGGCTGGTTCTCCATCCTGATTTTGAGTTCCCAGCTGAGCCCCCAAGGGAGAAGCATTGGGATTGCACATTGCAGGTATTGATTAAGATTAGCAATGAAATATTAAAATGCAAAATGAGTATGTGTTTGGGTACAATATGAGATTAAAATACAAAGCAAGAGGTGACCAAAAGCTCTTACACCCTCTCAAGAACATTCTCTGTGTAAGTACCTTCCTGTCACAGTTTCTAATCTCTCCAACCCTGTGCCTGTGTTACCTCTCTACCTCATATTTAAAGGGATCACAAAAGAGAGCCGAGGTGGCCATTAGAGGAGTAAACCCCCTTTCACCTGAAGCACCCAGAGGGATACTGGCTCCTGCCAGAATAATATGTACTTTTGACTATTTCTCTCACTTTTAAAAGCTGTCCTTTAAAGGCTCGCAGCGCCGTGTTACCAGAGTGTCCCAGCCTGTTACAACAGTAAAACATTTTTCCACTAAGTAGGCACTTATGTACCTGAGACACGTGTTTTCCAAACTCTCCTGCATGCTCTATAAAGGCAATGTTGATTGTGACCTGTCAAATAATCTCCCCATGTATCCATCATTTTTGGAAGCTGTAAGCCCATGCCTTGATGCTACAGTAAATAACTCGTAACTCATGGCAAGAGAGGCAGCAGAAAGGGAAGATATATAGAGCTAATTAAAGGAAAGTTTCTTAAACAGTTTCTTTAACCTCTACACACTAAGCACTCATTTATCACTCTGTGCTTGCAACAGACCACATCACATGTCCTCTCTTCAGGAAAGAAGGCCAATTCAGAAAGTGTTTAAACATGTGCTCACTCCCCAGCTGCTGAGCAGATAATCAGGTCCTCACTGTAAAAGCCTGAGGAAGAGAGAGAACATTTTGAGAAAACACAGCATTTTTGGTTTGCTTTTTGTTGCAGGCTACAGACTGGGCTGAATTCTGTCTCGGTAGGTTGGATAAGGAAGCTGTAAAACACCATGCACAAACCATCTGCAAAGTGGGGCATAGAAATGTGGCAGGGACGCAGAGCTGAAGGAGGCTTTAATCAGATATTGCTGTAATAGAGAACATTTTTTGCTCTCAATTTATTTGTACCTTATTCATCAGCAAGGCCCTTACAAGTTCAGACCCTGCAATACAAATGAACAGTCTGAAAAAAATTGTGTTTCCCTATGTTAAGGCCAGGATTTTTCAACAAAAGCTTTTTGATGGGAAAATGATGAGTGAATCCCCAGACTGACTTAAAAAAAAAAAAAGAAAAAAAAAAAAAGAATTTTTCAAAAGGGCTGTCATGAGATTTTCTCAGGATAAGGTTGGAGAGGAAAGAACAGGAATAAAAACTATTTTCTTCATGACTGCAATATTTCCTCCCTCATTTGGAAATAACCAGTGATTTACAAGCTAAGTTGGGATGCAAGGAGGTGCAAAATAGCCCAGGACAGCTATCTCAAGTCTCCCTCACTCCAGCTACCGCTTATCTTGTGACTAAGAGGTGTCTGTCTGACTGGTGTGGGTTCCTCTGTGAACACACTTTCAGTTCTGTTTTTGGGGGTTTTTTTATGCCAAACCCTTTGTTCCCCAACTTCCCATCGCCCCTTCTTGCTTTTTTCCTTGATTTGGGGCACTTTGGTTTTTGAGGTCCTGGTGATGTGATCCCATGCCTGCCTCTGCCCACAGAGGCTGAATGTTACTCAGCCTGGGGGTGGACTTGTGGCCTCATGTGCTTTTTGTCTGCCTTAGGGGAGGGTGATGGAGATAGTACTCTGACCCACACTTGAGCCTCTTCATCTACATGTAGATGTATACTCATGATATTTCCACAACTGTAGGGTTTAAGGGCCATCTCAAAAAACAGAAAGAAGGTGGTGACTTGCATGGAAAATTTCTGCCGATGTGCCCAGCTCTTCTGCATGCCTGAGTCATCCTGGAGTGCTCCCCCTCCTTGCCACCCCTGACCTGCCCATCCTGGCCCAGGCTGGGGCACAATCCCCTCTGCTACTCAAAGACATCTCCTTCCCAGTCTAGGAGTAAATCTCAAACTACAGCATTTGCAACATCCTTTTTAACAAGCTGTTGTGAGAGGCCAGGGCAGCCTCTTTTCTCTATGGAAACTCATGTTTTCTATTCTTAGCATGACAAAGTCTTACCCTGCTTCCACCCACCATCTCACCCTTACATAAGCTTCCATTCCTTGCACCCACAACCCTTCTGTTTCACACCTTCTCCCCCCGCTGCCTGCAGACCTCTGGCAGCAGAGGAGTCAAAGACGCACTGGGGCCTCATTGACCCAAGTCACTCAAGCACAGGCACAAAAATAAAACAAACACCAAGCTTAGCAAGGTTTAAAGGGACACAAAGAACAATAGTGTGCAGAAAATTGGGCTCAGACAAGCCCATAGGTTTTTTCAAAAAATTAAAAGTTTGTATTAGTTACTAGCAGAGGACAGCAAGGTTTTATACATGCAGAAAGACTGATTTGCTTCTTTGCTCTGGGAGAAGAGACTGGTCAGTGTTTAGATGTCCTTGGGCAAAGGCTTCCAAAGAGAATAAGTTAAGACTGCACATAAATGTGCTCCAGGAGTAAAAACCTCTTGAGAAATGACTGAGCCGTCCACTTGGCACAGTTATTACATGATCTGCATACTGAAAGCCTCAGTTCTTAGTCCTGTTTGCCTTCAGCACCAGGTTCAACTTCAGCCAGAACTGAGGGATAACCATAGTAAACACCTGGAGTACAGATCACAAGGTTCACTCTTGGATTAGAAACACAATACCCTATTTTACTTGACTAAAAGTATCCAGAAGGAGATATAATTTTTGTTTAATAAAGCTATTTAGTACTATTTTACATTCTGAATGGGTTCCTACTTTCCCTTAGTTGCTATTTTAGAAGGGCAGAAACTGCAAGTTCAATGTTACAGCTGTACCTTCAAAATTTTAGGGCACCTGCAGTGACAGTATGCACCTATACTTAGGCAGCTGCCTCACACTTTCTGGCTCTTGGGATGAGGAAGAAATTTTGAAATGCATGCAGTACTTTCTGATCATAGCTGACTTTTTCCATGACTTAATATTCCACAAGACTTAATGACATTTTATTGCCAAGGAGTGACAACATTTACATAGTGCCCCATCACAAATTAACAAAAACCTCCACTATTGCGTCTTTAAAGATCAGGACAAGAGATTTCCTCTTTAAAAAGACTAGGGAAAATCAAGGATTCTTCTTTTTAACTTTGGCCAATAAGTAGTGTCCCTTTTGAAACACTCTCAATAAGACATTTTTACTTTGTTAAAAGTGTTTTCCAAAAACTACTCTGTAAAATCTCAAAATATGGAAAAAATGAATGAGACTATCCCCAAATGCAATACAACATATGCATGTGCATTCCAAATGTGATTAGGGAGTTCATGTTTGTACTTTGACTACACATACAGAGAGGCATTAACATCCTTGCATATCAAATGGGACATAAATACCATCCCATATGTAATTTTGATCTCCATATGTTAAAACCATCACTTCCAAATTTAAAAGGCTTACAAAAAGAACCAGAACTGGGGCCCAGTAATCCCTTTACCAATAAAGAAACAAAGAAATTAATTCTATTTAATTTGTCATGGAACAGATCAAGAAACACCTTCATCATAGCCTTATAATAGAAATAGAAATAGAAATAGAAATAGAAATAGAAATAGAAATAGAAATAGAAATACAAATACAAATACAAATACAAATACAAATACAAAAGCAAGACCAGTTCAAACTAGAATGAGACACTATTTAATGACAAGACCATGTTAAGACACAAGAGACTGGTACTAAGCTCTAAATCCAAACTGGATAGCATTCTAAAAAATGTTTTACTTGCACACAGATGTAAAGCTTTTATTTTGCAGCACATCAAACTAGGTCATCTTGGTCTTTTAGGGATTTAAAAATTTTGGCTCTACTGTATGAATTTATTTTACAGGTATTTTTTAGCCCTTTAATCTTCCCAACGCTTCTGTGATCAGACATCTAGACTCACTGTGGAGTCTACTATAATCCCCATGATCCTCAGAACTCCTCATATGGACTTTAGAATCAGCAGAACCAGTTGCTGGTTTATGGCTGTTCACAAGGTACATTAAATTGCAGCATTGTGCCTGTCATCTGATTTCCTCTCAGTAAATCTTTCTTCAAGCAAGCTGTGTGTACCAACATTAATCAAATAATGCTCAAGAAGAGAGAGCACAGAACACCCTGGCTGTTGGACATTTATTCTATGATACACACTGGTTGCTATTAACAGCCAGAAACAGTCTTAAGCTTCTGGCAGCTGTATTGTTTCATTGTCAACAGGATTTGCAAGAACATGAAAATCATGTCAGTGATTAATGGCCTTGGTTAGGGAGCATTCCTTGAATTACATTTTTGCAGATCTTCTTGAAGTCAGTTGAAGGTCTGAGGGCTGAACAACTACAAACACAGAACCAGGGGATTTTATTTCTAGAGACTTCATCTTATCTTGCCCTTATTATTAGAAATATGAAATTTAACTATGGCATTAATATAAAAATGCAGAAAGATGACCAGGTTATGGTGCATTTAAAATGGAAGGGACTGCATATGAATGCATATAAATTTTACAAGTTCACTTACAATTGGAGTCATAGCTCTCTGAACCAGGACAGTGTTGTCATTGTTGTGTCTAATTTAAAAATCATTTTAAAAAACCCAAACCACAAATATAAATAACGATTAGCATTTCCTTTAAACCTTTATATATTCTTATCCAAGGGAAAGTTTAATAAACCTGATTGTGTCTACACATATTCATAAGACTAAAACCTCTATCAGTTTAGTGTGCTGAGCACCTTTTCTCTTTTCTCAGCCACTGGTATTACCAGGGGTAGATGTTTCACAGTACTTGAAGGGTACTTCTTCAAGTCTGCCTATAGGAAATGCTTTATTCCCTTCCCTGGGGTTTGGTGCATTACAGAAAGGGAAAACAGAGAAATTCCAAGGCCTCTGCTACTTGGTGAATATGTATTTTTTAAACCTTTCCATACTTCTGTGGGGAGGGAGACATGAGAAACTTAGGAGGGAGGCATTAGCTTTCAAAGTCCAAGAACTGATTCCGCAGTGTTTTGGTCTAATTATCTTTTCCTTGAAATTATTGGTTTGTGTAGACACTCAAAATGTATTGATCAGTCTAAAATATTTCCTTTTATAGTCTTGTATATTCTCCAAAACGTCACTTTTTCCAGAAAAAAGTGTTGGTGGAAGTAAATGGGGCTCTGTAGATGGAAGCCTTGGTGGGTAGTGGCAAATATTTGCTTCATTTGTGATAGAGTAAAATCCCCTTTGTCTACAGATTTTCTTTGTTTTTTCTTTATTTTTATTAAAATGCTTTATTTTCCAAAACATTTTTCCCCACGCTGAGTGGTATTAGCAGGACTACATGATTTTTTTGGCAACTATTAGCCAGGTAAAAAAACCAAACCAAACCCTCCTCACCCTCTCCAAGGTCTAAACAGACACAAGTTACATCTCACTGCACAATTAAATATCACATACATTAGAATCACAGAAGTTTAAATCAAAAATTGATCAGGCCTACTTTCTTTGACAAATTTTCTTTTGTGTTCATGAATCACAATTTAATGATTGAGCTTGGGCTCTTAGTCATAATATCATAATTGATGCATTTTAAAGAAATGTCATTTAAATATATTAAAGATCTTTCTTTCAGTGTCAGGCTTAACATCTACTTCCTCCTCAGATCCAAATACTAGAATAAGTGAGGTAGAAATTCATTTGATCAGGCCTTTAAGATATGTTGGAACCTTTTTCCCAGCATTAACCACTAATATTTGTTAAAGTCAGTCATTAGAAATAGAATTACACATATTGAAAATACATACTTTTATTGATTTAGTATCTAGCATGAACTACAGTCCACCACACTATTAATAAACCTAAGAATATTTTTTTTTCCCTTTAGAAAATGACTTATAGCATAATTGAAGAAAAGATTACATCTTTTGGTCTTATGAAGGTCTGTTAAGCAGTGTGATCGTATGCTGTCACTTTATTCATGTAAAGGGGAGGGGTTTATAAATATTGATTTAATAAATAAATGGATTTATTTGATGCATAATGTTAGATAAATAAATAGTTTGGATCAGTAAACCCTGGTTTGGTCATATGAGGGGACGGTACGTAAGAGCATGCGGGGTCTGTGGTTCTGTGGGACTTGTGCCTCCAATGCATGGCCTCAGACTCCTGGTCCCCAGTTTCCTTTATCCTGTCCCCTGAAATGGAGCTGGGTGGAAGCTGTCTGCTTTCGTTTCAAAAGGCTGACTAATCAGCCAGGGCACTGCTCTTACTCACTGCACTCGATGTTTGTAACCTCGTGGTGAGATTTATAAAATGCTCTGCAGGCAGAAGAGCTCCCAGAGATCTGTGATGTTCCGCCTTACTGATGGGACATGGCAACAGCATGGGTGAAGCACAGGCCACCACATTCACCTCTTAAATAAGGCAGGAGAGGGTGTAAATTAAGGAAAGCAACAGCTGTAGCCATGTTGTATGTATCTGAAAGTTTAAAAAGGAAACAAAAAAGGAAAAAAAATAGTACTTTTGTGTTTCTAATTCTCTAAGGAGTAATAAAGCAAAGAGAGAAAACACCCTTTAGAAGGTATTCCCCAAAATCAAGGTACATGAGTGTATTGTGAGCTGTGATGCAGGGTCTGTCTGGGGCTCCCTGAAGTCTGTGTGCTTTGGCTTTTCATACTCCGAGCAAACCACTTTGAAAAATACAGTCAAACCCAGGCCATGTACCTTTGACAACCTCATAAAACTTACTAATTCACTTCAGATCCACATTAAGTTAAATTAATAGCCTTTTGAACTCAGCATTCCTGTGACAGGAATGGGTTAACTTTGTTAATCAAATCGAGTAGCCACAAGTATTTGGTAATGTGAACAATGTTGTAATATAGAAATGCAGAATGCTAGCTTGCTGAAGAAAAGCCTTTTGTATGCTCAAGAAAAGTGCATGAGCTAAACCAAGGTCATCCCACAGACACCCGAGGAAGACCCCTCTGCCTTCAGCCCAACGACCACCAGGAGGCAGATTACGACCCCCTGGCAACAGCTTGCGCAGCCGCAGACACAACGCAGAAGACACCAGAAAACCACATATGCAGGAGAAATGAACTGTATAAATATGGACTGATAACCCACCTAAAGTTGCGAGCCATTGGCAGAGCTCAGACTCCCCGGCTTGCCCAGTGCTGCTTTGCTGACTTTGTCACTTGCTTATCTGTCTTACTTAATAAATAAGTGATTCACTTAGATTGGCTCATTTAGTGATTCACTTTTTATCACTGTAATTTATAACATTCCTGTCCCAGGCTAGACATCTACTCCTGAACAAAACCAGCTCAGAGCCTGGGGGTTGTGTGAAATGCAGAAATCCAGATATTCTGATAGTAAAACTCAAAATCGGTCTTTGCTTACATGAAACTATGCCAAGGTTCATTTTACATTTTCTCCTTAACAAGTTTTTGTAGGATCTGTATTGTTCTGCAGCATATCTGCTAAATCCCACACAAATCCTTTTTCTCCAATATCTGTTCTTGCCCCTTTGCTTATGGATAGTGAGTATAGGTGTATGTACTTTCTAGCTTTTCATTCCTGTATACGAATGATGCCAGGTTCTGCCTTCCTTGCAATGCTGTACAGGATCTAGGGCTGTGCCTCCATTCCCAGACACAAGGTGGGAAGACAAGTTCCTCCATGGTTCACAGGAGAAACATTCCATGCTTGTCAAAGGAGCCCCCCAGTGTCTAAGGTGCATGGAAACTGGGCCAAACCTCTCTCTGTACTGGCCAAGGATGGCAAATTGTCACCTGCTAAGTTAGAGAAAAAAATGCTTCCTTTTATGCCACCATTAAAATTTGATAGTTGTTGAAGAGCTTAAAATCCCCTCCCCCGTAAGTGAATAAAGTGGCAGCCCATGCTTACACCCCTCTACTCTAAATTTAATTTTTCCTCAATATAACACCACTATTCTGTCTTTCAAACCTCCACTAACAATGACAGTGTTGGCTGGTTGGTTTTTTTCCCTCTCTGCTATTACTTAAGAGACCGAATTATTTTTGTGAATGCTCAGAAAAAGACTGCTGGTATATTCAGGTCACACAGTCCTTTTGTATCTTCTATAGCCTCTGGAAAGCTTATTTTATAAACTCAGTAGAGAGGACAGAAATTAAACGGAACAAGAAGCATCCACTCTTTCCCACCTTTAACAGGCATCAAAAAAAGATAGAGGGCTCCATTCCGTAGTCCACACAGTGATATATTAACACCTGACACCCCCTCATGTAGCACAGGATCTTCATTCAGCACTTCAGGAGACCGCAGGGCTGCCACAGGTGCTGGCTCACACTCTCCAGTGCTGCCCAGACTTTCCAGACATGCTGCTCTGCCTCATGTGGGAGCAGACACCTGTCTCAGTGACTGATGTGCACCCAGCAAGAGCAAGTTTTGCTCTAACTCAGACAGGAAATCCATGGCAGGCACAGGAATTAGACTCAACTTAGTCAAGTTTCAGCCCGGAACTATGTGACCTCTGGTACTGCTGCAATGAAACTTGTTTGAGGAACTTTGTGATGAATGCAATGAAACTTCATTTTACACATGCTTTAACACCAAAAACCCCACGCTCTATCTTCCAATTGCTTCAACACCACTTCTCAGCTGTTTTTGTACCAAACAGCTGATCTGTTTCCTTCTCTGTCATGTTCTGTTCTCTGTCATGTCCTGTTCTCACTGTTGTATCAGTAAATAATGCTGATGTGTGACCAGCACACTGATTAAGCCCCTCTGAAGCTCAAGGTTGCATATTTGCCAATCTAATTCTGCAGCATCACACATGCAGTGTGCTCTCTGGCAGGGAAACTGGGGCCAGCAGATAGCAGGAAACCTTAGCTTACAAATAAAAGTAAACAAAATGGATTTGAATTCAAAATATACAAGTTTCTCATCCTTTAATTATTTTGAGGGAGCAAGCTGGTCTGCTTTCTTCCCTCATACCCGCACAAAGCCAGTTTGTCACCAACTACAAATGTCTTTCATGTGCTTTGGTATTCAGGCCGGTTCACAAGGCAGTTTGTGTAAGAATCACCACTTTTGGATACTTGTTTCTTCACAAAACTTCAAAGATATCACAATTTAAAGAGAAACTCTATGAAAAAGCACATGGGTTCAACTTCTGCAGGCCCAAGGCCCAAAGAATATAGCATCATCTACCATTTTTAGTTTGTCTGCTTTGTTGGGTTTTTTTAGACCTGTATCAGTGACACCAGGCATGTCCTGTGTCACTCAACAGTTGACCCAGGAATACACAAAGCACATTTTGCATAGCAAATGTAGACTGGTATACATGTTGGTACTTAAGATTAATATACTCCAGAGCACAGCATCCAAACTTCTTCGCTGTAATTTTGCTAGTGTTGGGGTTTTTTTATTTTTGGGGGGTAAAACTTCAGAAAAAAATAAAAAAATCTCTATTATGTAGAATATACTTCTATATAAATAGCCAACTGTTGCATTCTTCTCTGCTCCTTTTTGGGCCTGGCTAGCGGTAGCAGAGGTTGAGGGCAGCATCCCTCTGGGTGCAGGATGGAAGGGGAGGTACAGGAGCCTCACCGGAGCCTTTGGGGAGAAGTCTCTTGGTTGTGCAGCAGCTGAGAGCGGCATGTGGGCAGGCAAGGCACCACACGGCTTCTCAGGGTGTTCATTAGGTGTTTATTCGGGGGTCCCACCCTGGGAGGGGGCATGGCTCCCACCTGGAGAGCCTCCAGAGAGGGAGGCCAGACCAGCCCCAGACCAGACAGACAGACAGACCTCCGAAGAGCTCAGCCAGATAGAGAGAGAGCTCTGATCCCTTGTGTATCCACTTCAGAGTGTCCCCCGAGCAGGGGCAGCTCCAAGGCTTGGACCAATGGGATACTGCAGGTAAGAGGGGTTGGGTTAACCCATAAGGCACCCAGGATGAGCTGATGGGCAGGGGTTACAATGAATGACAGTTTAGGGAAGGGTTACAACTCAGCAATGAACTATATACATTTTGGGGTGAACAAAACATTTAGGAAACTAATCACCACAGCCAACAGTTAACCAGAACTCAGTGTTAGACAAGTTACACCCTTGGCAAACAGGCTGGATAGCATGTTAAAATAAGAATGCTTGCATGGCATTTACTCCAAATTGCTCATGTTTAAGAGAAAAACCACCATTAGGCAGGTTCAACAGTGATTAGGGAATTACTGAGCTGGATTTTTGATAATGAACCAGAAAATTTATCTCAAATTATGTTGAGAGAGTTTTCTCATTAATATAGGTGCAACTCAAGTACTGTTTTTAAATTGGAGGTTTTTCATTAAATACAATGGAAAACTCCAAGTATTTCTGCTAAGAATGATGAATAAACTTCCTAATGCTACTCCTGCAGTATCACAGATTTCTTAGAGATCCTTTTATCTGCCTTTGAAATAGGATGAGTTCTTTTCACTGTGCGGGTGAGCTCACATCCGTCAGTTATTTGTACTTATAGAGCATCCTACAGTTCTGTGAATGCTGCATAAAACTTCCTCATCTCTCTCTGCAATATATTCTGCAATAAACGAATACACAGCAGACCCCACCAAAGGCAGGCAGACTCATTTATGTGGAAGGAAGTAAAGAAGAGGAATGTGACACTGCTAGACAGGTGCTGTGTGTATGTGACAGACTTCCAAGTTTATTCCAAAGAATCCTGGCACTGGGTTTGTCCTAAATCTCAGGTATGCCCTCCCTACCACATCTTGTCAGCCCTTGTAGCAATGAAATCAGCTGCCTTTGAAAAAGGCTGATAAATATTGCCCAGACAGAGGAAAACCACTCAATCCAAAGTGGTTTCCTTTTGCCAATCCCTGGGGAGAGCAACTCAGATTCTCTGGTGGCCACAGCGGCTCCAGGTGTTTCTGAGAGTCATGGATGAGAGGAATGGATGCCTTAAAGCTCTGGCATGAATTGTGGAACAAACAGCTTTCTTCAGGCTGAGGTTTCTGTGCCACTCCTGGAGCCAGGGCACAGGAACGAGACCTCATTGACCTGCCCAGGAGACTGAGAAGCTTAAAACTGAGAGGTCTTTTATATATTCTGAAACCTCACTTCAGACATCCTTGGCAAGTTTTGCATTTGGGACAGTACTGAGCTTTCATTGCTATTTTCACAGAACATGAAGCTTCAAGCTGAACTCTACTATGAAATTTAGGTAGAAAATCAATGTGAGAGCTTTATTTTTAAATTATTGCCTTGAGAAAATACAGAGTTGGGACTCCACAGCACAGTAGCAGATTGTATGAGAAAAGTGCTCTCTCACTTTTTCAATGCTTTGCTTTTTTCTTTCTTACCAGCTAAAATGTTTCAGTTCCTCTCAGCCTTACCTCCCCCACAGCCCTTCTGAACACTGCCATCATCTTGACATTTACATACAGCACTGCCAGAGAGAGGGGCTGAGCTGAATGGTCTCGAGCACCGAAGAGATGCTTCATAGAAAGAAGAGAATTAAAAGCAAAAGTTGATGGTCGAAGGGGACAAGAATCCAGATAACCTACAGGTCTAAGGTGGTACATAAAAATATACAGGTTTTAGGCAATTATATTTCTTTATTTTCACATCAGACCTCACTTTTTTCCTTGAAAATGTAAGCAGCATATACAGTACTTGGATATCAGGTAAAAAAATTCCTACTTGTTCGTGAGTCCGAGGCATAACACAAGCTGGGCAAAAAGGAAACAAGTGTCATTACAAACCACTGAAAACAAGAAAACAAAATTCACAGAAATTACATTTGCAGAAGTAGCAGAATAGTCGGAAAACATGTTTGGTCTTGACCTGAACTTGTCAATGGGCAGGTCAGGTAAACAGCATCCTCATTCCATCATAAACCAAGAGCTTCATAAAATATGTATTCCATGTGTTGTAGTGTTCTGAGGCCTGTTTTAGGCTCTTGGAACACAGGGATCACATTTTTCCAGTTGTTTTGCTCTGTGACTGGAAACCACATGGAGCCTTGAGCCGTGCAGTTCCACACTTCCCTAATATTTGAAATGTTCCATAGCAACCCACAGAGAGACTAAACCAGATGACAAGTGAAAGTGGTGCTGGTTATTCAATGAATGTAAAAGGAGTCAAAAAGAGGGTGTCTTATAAAATACAAATCTTGCTACAATAGCAGACAAAGCAAGTTATAAAAAGAGAACAATATGCAAACAGTATTCTGAGCTTCAAATGACGCAAGTTAGTGATGTCAGGTCTCTCTTTTATTATGACCTGACTTTACAGAGTTATTTGCATGAGCCATGAGAACACAGAAATTATGATTTAAGTGGTCATCAAGGTTTATTGTAGCTTTCTGTTTACTGTATTCTGCTTATACTATTGTGGAGGGCCAAAGTTGGAGTGGCCCTGTCATGCAGAATGTCATTTTGTACACTTCACCCTTGCCCAGGAGTCATAAAACATCCCTATTTTGTCATTTTCCAAGCAGCAGTATTTGTTTATGTGAGGGAAAAGCTGCAACGCATGAGATTCTAAGCAAAATGTAACCAAAAACATTACCGTAGGAAAATTTTTCCCATTGTAAATAAGCTAATAATTCACAACTGTTTATTACATGAGAAATAAGTGGCAGGGCATGCCAATTCACTAGAAGAAGATAAGCAAAGCAGGTAAAGCCCATTTTGTATTAATAAGAGAAATTTCATAATTAATTTTCCACTATTTATCTGTGTCCTGGGGCAAGTGAAGTCTATTTCTTACTCAGTGCAGAAGGGAGCTTTCTTATTTGCTGAACTGTTGTCTTTACTTATTTTCGTCATAGATTGCAAGCCCTGTGTATTAAAAAAGTCTAGAACACATCTTTCCCACACAAATTTTAACAGAGAAAAAAATGCACTGTAAATTTGAGTTTCCTCTGTTTGAGTAACAGCAGTGAGAGGAAGGAAGTGACAACTAAAAACAAAGAGCTTCCAAGCTGAGGGAAGTGTCTCTTACCATCACAATTAAGGGGGAAACTTGGTAGTGATCAGTCCAGCTCCCCTGACTTTAATTCAAATTGTATCATTACCCAACTTGATTTTTTATTAGGAGTAAATAGTTGGGGGTGTTATTCTTTGGTTTAAAAAAATCCCAACCAAATACAATGAGCATTAGGACTTCAAATGCATTAACACATGTGTGGAAATGAGAATATGACACTGGAAAACCTAAGTCATCTTTCCTTTCCTTCAGTTGCTGTGGCTATTCCTACATTATGTGAGTTGATGGTAAAACTGGAGTGTGCAATGAAATTCTAAACAATTCTAAGAAAATTACACCCATGTTTCTATAAAGAAAATTAATAATTTTATTATATTTTATTTTCTAACACCAACAGGTTTTTTCCTTCTGTCTGTCACTGAACACAGGGTATTCCAATTCAGTCCTCAAATGGAAAAACATGACATGGTTTAAATGAAAACCAAGAATAAGCTGTGTTTGAGACGAAACTTTGTGACTTTGATGTTACAAAGTGGCTTTTAAGCAGCACTATTGATAAAACATGCAAATATCTACAGATATTTCCTAACACGTATTTAGTCATCAGATGTGCTGCAAGCATTCTGGTGTTATGCATCACATGTGGAAAGAGAAAAGCCATTCTAATGTTATGTTTAAAGGGATGTTGGAGATAATGTCAAGTTCTATATACATATATCAATACCCACACATGTTTTTACAAATACCTATACACTTAAAAACAGAAAAATATTTTTAAGAGTCTTTTTTTGCTTCCTTTCAGCACCTGCATGGGCAGTGTCAGCCAGCAGAACAGGTATGTCCCTAAAGGCTTGTTAGCCCCTGTGGTTTCCAGGCCCCACCGTTGAGGTTAGAAGAACACATACATCCATGTTGGATGAGTCTTTCAGAGTAACTCAGAGCAGAACAAGAAAGCTCAACAGTTAAGGGCAGAACTATTATTGTCATGAAACTCAGTGGGTTCCATTTCCTGCTGCTCATATGAAACCTTCCCTCCAGATTTGGTTATCTTGCTTTGCACACTGAATTTTTTTTTTTTTTTTGTGTTCATCTTCGAATTCATTTCAAATTTAAAGGAAGTGGTCGCGTTGATCAAAGCTCACCTGGTTTACTGACATGTACAGCACACAGTCAGTGGGGAATTCCAAACCAGGCAGCTCACACTGCAGGAATGACAGTTTTAGTTGTCTGTGGAGGTCAGAGAAACAAGGCTGAAATAAGGAGTTTTCACCACAGGTGGGGAACCAGTGGGACATGGGAGTTTGGTTTTTCATAATGACACATATTGGAAAAATCCATTCTGAGGATATGGCAACTACTCTTTTGAACAAAGGTTATATTCAGTACTCTTGTCAGCCAAGGTCTGTGGGCTTCCAGATAGATAATTAATGAGGAGCTGAGCAGTGGTTCTGAATTATAAAGGCTTATGTCCCATAATTTAGATATAAATTAGAGCAGAGTAATTTCCCACATACTTTAGAGAGGAGACAAGATATGCAGGGAGACAAAGAGGCATATATTCATTTTAGCAAAATGGCGGATACATCCACAAACTCTGTTCCTAACTCTGCCAGAAGAAGGTGTGTGAAGGATCAGGCTGTTCTCAAACTCAGACACCAAAGGCTTTGTTAAGCATTCATTCATTCTTAGATACAGGTGCCAAGCACAGGCACCACTGACATAGGTGAATACATTCAGAAACATTTGTCTTGTCAAATAGGAAGCCACTTGTTTCTTACTAATAACTGTCTTTAACTAAATGGTGTATGACCCAGGAGGAGTTCAGTTTTCAAAGAACTACAGTAGATATGCATTTTTAATAACAAGCCTTTGCCCCCATTCTTCCCAGGAATGATAAATAGCTGTGAAATGTCCCCACATGCACAGAGGTGACAGCAGTTCACCAGCAGCAGCCAGACCAGTGCAGGCATTGCCTAAAATCCTAAAGTGGTTTTGGGTTGGAAGTGGCCTTGAAAGGCCTTGAAGGTCCAGCTCCCTGGCCTAAGCAGGGACACCCTCAACCAGACCAGGTACCTCAGAGCCCTGCCCAGCCTGAGCTGAAGCGTTTCCAGTGTTTCAGGGGGTGTCAGGTGCAAGTCATTTGGAAGGAAGGGAGGTTCACCAATAGGGTGGATGGAGTCTGTCCCTGTGACATAAGAGAAAACTGCAAATACCATAAATGTAAGGAAATTCAAGTCTTTCTGCTGCAAACATTCCAGTTCCTGAGAACTGAAATTAGACAGCAGGTGAGATTCAAAGAAAACGACAGGAAACACAACTAACCTCTATTCCTTTCCTAGTTCATCACAAAAAGAGCTGGTTCTCAAAGATCATAATGGAAAACATGTAGCTTTTAAACCTTTATAGATTTAAATTGAGACCTCTAGCTATCTTCAATTTTCCCATTTCTTGAAGTAACTTTCTGCTACTTCACCTACATACCAGGCAAGTATTTTCAGAGGGAGATGGAAGAAATTGTGATTTGAATATTGCACTTCCAGTGTGTAGTTCTCATTCAAATAAGTCAAGCTGGAAACCTGTATTAGTTTCTACAATTACTATTCCTTCCCAAGGAGTTCTCTTCTAACTGAATTAGGCTTTGCTATTCCAGCCATTATTCATTAGTTACACATAGAATCTCAGGATAAACCATACTGGCAACAAACTGAGGAGGTTTCTAGTCCAAGCCCCCTGCTTTAAGCAGGATCAGCTCGGAGCTCAGACCATATAGCTCACAGCTTTATCCAGTCTACTCTGGAAAATCCTCAAGGACAGAGATAATCCAGCACTGCAGGCTGCCTGCTCCACTGCCCTGAAGGGGGAAGATGATTTTCTATATATCCATAATCTGCAAAATGCATCCTATTCCTTTCTATTTAGCATTCTTCCACTCCCTGTATACTGTTGAGTTTGGATATCTTTTGGGGGGAGGGTTCTTTTTGGGGGGTATTATTCTTGGGTGATTTTCTTTGTTGTTTTGTTTTGGTTTTTTGTTTGTTCATTTTGGAGTGGGTTTTTTTGTTTTGCTTGTTTGTTTTGGGCTTTTTGGTAGTTGGGTTTTTTGTTGTTGTTTTGTTTTTTTTTAATCTGAGCACCATCATGAGCTCCTTGCTTAGCCAAGATAGCCTCCTGATGTATCTGCTTGTTCTCCTGAGAGTCAGGAGAGATCCTCCTTGTGTCTGGAATGGTTTCCAGGAACAAGGCAATCTTTGGGTTAACTCATCCTTATGAGGTTTTTGTTGTTGTTGTGGGGTTTTTTGGTTTGTTTGTTGGGTTTTTTGGTTTTTGGGGGGGTTTTTTTGTTGTTTTTTTTGGGTTTTTTTTGGTTAAAGAGAGTCATATCTGGGCTGGCACTGAAGCAAAAATGCAATCAGGAAATTCATAATACCAAGTATAAAACAGGCACTTAAAAGTGCAGTTCTTCAGAGAAGTCTTTATCAGCATAACTCCACTAAAAGCTTCAGTAATATTTCTACTGTTTAAAAGTTCTTAAAAACATTTTAAAGGGATATGATGAGTTTTAGCTTGCTGTGTTCAATCAAACTGTTATATTATAATACTGAAGGATAGAGAATTTTACCATCTCTGAGAAGGAACATCTGATTTTTCTCTGTTAAGAGTCAGATGAAATTGAAGCCTCCAAGCTTTGAAAGTTAAGTTTGTATTGTGCTCACATATCACATTTCCATGCTGACAGTGGAAACTCAGCATACTCTGCTTCACACCCCAGTGCCGCAGGCCCTTCTCTCATTCTGTTTTGTTTAATAAACATGAGAAACAAGGTCCTGGTTCAGTGCAGTGGGGGACTCATGAAAATGTAAGGAGGTAATGAGAAATGCGTGCTTTTCCCAGATGGTGAGCGATCAACACTTCCTGCCCTACCCAACAGCAGATACAGGAAGCATCACCCTCAGCACCCAGAAGTTGCTGTAATGCAGACTTTTCTCCTTTTTTTTTTTTTACTTCTTCTTCATCCAGGTGTCAGCCAGTCTGACTGAGAACTAAAAGTCCCCTGATTTCACAGAAATTCAACAGTTAATTTATTTCAGATAGAAAGCACCAGAAAGAAAAGGATCATGTTTCTGATAAACTGTATAAGCTTTTTACAGTCTAATTAAAAAAATGGCCATAAGAAAGAGGGAATTACTGGATATGCATATCAGTGAAATGTGCTTTAGTATGGTGAGGAAATACACACTTAATTCCTTGTACTGACTGTCATATAAACACAACCCTTAATGCAAACAACATTTACCATAAAATATTGATAATATTTTTCTGTAAAGTCAAGTCATGAAAGTTTGAAATTATGCCATAGAGAAAATAATAACCACAAGAACAATTTTATTCAGTGAAGTTTCAAATCAAAGGCTTCTAGTAGGTAATAGTGACTTACAACAGCCACATGAACAGCACACATCTTTGTGTGCTCTCCACAGTGACCTCAAGAGCTCCTGCCAGGTTTCTTCTTTACTGCCATGGTACAGAAAAACCCCCAAAACCCCACAAGGTTCTCTCAGAAGCTAGGGAAAACCCTAAAAAAAAAAAATTAAAAA
>VYXD01015388.1:1408868-1438860 GCA_013397195.1 Hylia prasina
ATCTCCATCTCCATCTCCATCTCCATCATCTCCATCTCCATCTATCTCCATCTCCATCTCCATCTCCATCATCTCCATCATCTCCCTCTCCAATCTCCATCTCCATCTCCATCTCCATCTCCATCTCCATCTCCTGCTGTGACCTGGCACAGAGACATTGATAGAAAGGATTTGATGTAGAAATTATGTCTCTAGGATAGGTAGTGACCATTGGTATAAAATTGTAAATATAGTATGTTTTAAGAGTTAATTTGACTAGAGACCTATAAAAGACCTTGAATTTCTTGCCTGGTGTGCTTGCCAGCGTGGTCTTTCAGCATGTTAAGGTCTTGGCAGCATGGTCTTGGCAGCATGCAGACCTTGAGATAAGAAACTGAATAATCTTTGAAGACTGAAGCTGCACGTTCCACTCATAATTTCAAACCTTGGCACAGGACTTCGTGGGAAAAAAATCTCTAATTAGGGGGTTCCTAAAAGAGAGAAATCCCACAGGCAGGTCTGTTACCAATCTTCTCATGATGAAACTGAAAAAAATCCAGAAAATTAGGAGGGAAGAAGTTATTTGAAGTTTTCTACTCGGTCAGGACATGACTATTCCTCATGGTATCATGTAAAATCCCACCAGACATTTCTGTCTACAGGAAACAAGGATAGTTATCCTGAATATGGGTGAATGCATATGGGTTTGAACCATGGTATTTTTAAAGTTGAAAATAAGTTGCACTTCCGTCATTAGAAATGCCAAGTCAGAGTATTTAGAACAATAGAATCATGAAAGTTGCAGGGAACCAACATCTAATCCACCTGTGGAATCTAGTCCAACTCTTTCATAAAGCAGAATCCTTTACAATAACCAAAGTCAGTGTTAGCAAAGAATTTTTAACTTAGGAAATTCCTTGCAGGTGTCTCCCTGGTTTTTCTGTGGTCTGTAGAAACAGAATGTTGCTCCAGCAATTAAAAAAAAAAACCCCTTTCCATTCCCAGGGGAAACTTACAATTATTGTTCTCGTTCTCACTTCAGTTATACACACATCTAAGTCTCATACACAGTTTTTTCCCATTCTTGAGGTTGGGAAACTTGCACTGGGCTCAACAAGTAAAACCTTAAAGATGAGTAGGCTTGCATAGAAAGAGTGGATCGCCACCGGTCTCCTCCACCAAATGAAGTACTTCGAACGCAATCCAAATATTGTGTGACTGGAAAACAATTCAAATGCTGTGGAACAACAGCATTACGCTGATGTAAATGACAAGAATGCTGTTTTTTCTTTACTCAAGAGGGTATTTATTGCAAGAAGGTGAAGTACAATGAGACTCAGTAGCATGAGAATTCCTTTCTACAGGAAGGTCTGACTCAATACCTGTTACGTGCATTGACACATACGTTTAACAAATCCCAAAGGTAAAGACAGTAATTTCATTTTAAATGGGGAAAAGGCATTCCTCATCTTGTAAATGAACCAGCAACAGCCCATCATAGATAACAGGTACAAAAAAAGTAAACCATGCTGTTCTTCAACACTGTCCCTCACACTCACAAAACTTCACTGGTGGATTACTTATAATTACCAGCTGCTATAAGTCCAAGACATTGCCCCACTTTTAGACTGAGGCTACAGAGTTCTGGGAGATGAGATGGGAAATGATTTTCCCTGGTTTTTTTTACTATTTTGTTGCCCTCCTGTGAAAAGGGTTTGGATACAGCATCTTTCTGTCCTTCCCAGCAATGGAACATCCCACTGAGGACAGCTCCTAACTGAGGGAATGCAATGAGATGCTGAGAGGGGCAGAATGTCAAAACCCAGCACGTTAGCTATGAAAACAAATCTGGCACTGATAACATCTCTTCCTTCCTTTTGCACCCTGTTCAAGGGGGTAAGAGCAGTCAGTAAATACCTCTGCCACTGCACAAAGGGCAGTGTTCACCTGATAGTATGGAGATAAATATTTCTTGCAGACACATTTGTGTCACTGCCAGCACTCAGGGGACCAGCAGCCTGCTGTGGTTAAAACCACCCTGATGCTGACGGTCTGTCCTTGCACATCTGTCTGCAGCCGGCTCTGAGGCTCCCAGCCCTTTGCACCACAGTTCCCCAGGAAGCTGGGGATGTGTCAGCAGTTATCACCATCATATGCAGCCCTGCACACATCATTCACAAGCTATTTATAAGTAATCAAAGTTGGACACGTTATTTAGTAAAAAAAACCAAACACACCAACTTTGAAACATAACAGAGAAAAAGAACCAAGTAAACAAGCAGAAATTGGGAAGCTCAGGGGCCAGATGAAGTATTTCAATGCCTAAATCACCATCCTGGACAGATAAATAGAGCGTTACACTCAATTCTCTGTCTTGCTTTATATCTATGGCTGCTTTTTTGCAGTGGAACCTAAGTATGTACAAACAACTCACACCTCCCTCAAACAACTTGTAATATTCACATGTGTTTACAACAGCTCTAACCTAAGTAATATTTATACAGGCCAACTCACTCAAAATTAGGGAGGTGTTCCTGAAACATGGTGTTGTGCTTCCAAGGAACCCAAATTGCAAAAATTAAACCAAATTAAATAAGTTCTTGCTGCTTCAAAACCCCTTCCTAAGAAAACCACTTCTAAATATTTTCACACAATGTGTCTAAACAAACCTGTCTAATGTAATGTTCCAGTTTGAAAACTAAGGGACTTACAAAACTAAGGGGACTTACAAATAGGTTGTTGCATATGGAACCTTATTACTGGAGTATCTTAAAGTACCTTTTCCTTGTCTTCTGCTGAGCCCACGTAATCAACAAAAAGTATGAAATTGCAGGACACAGACACACAAGTGAATTTTGTCAAGAAAAAAACTGCAGTATTTGCAGCTCTGTTGATCCAACCAAAAGATACTTCTGACTTGCAAGTACCTATCAGAAAGGGACAAGAATTCAAAGTTCTAGAGGCTTTTGGTTTGTGTTTTTTTTGGTAACAGACATACACAGTGACACATTCACAACCCCAAAGCAATTCAGCCTCAAATGGTTTAACCTCAACCACGAGACACTGCTGTCTGTTTTCTTTCTCCAAAAAGACTCACGTCACTGAGCACTGAAAGGGGAACTTCCAGAGTTTGTGATGAAGATACATGATAAACAGCTCTGCTCACACCAGCCTGCAAGGCTGCCTGCATCAACAAAAGGCAGCAGCAGGGGCTGGGAGCTGTCAGTTGGGGCTGGAGGGTCATCGTGGCCAAGGACGCTTCATGTTAAAGCCAAGGAAAATGCCAGGATTCTTTTTCTCCCACAACAACATGACTGAATTAAATGGAAAAGAAGATTGGAAACTTGCAGAAGGCGAAGTCCATATAAAGAAGCAGAAGGCTTTGTAAGTATATACAACTTAGTATAAAAGTTAATGCATTAGCAGTGAAAATAACACTCTACTAATCTTGGAGATTAAGAATTAGCACTGTGGTTCAGGCTAAATGAATAAAACCTGCTCAAAGCCCAGGACTGCAACATCATTAAAAAAAGCTTGAGCTGAAGCATATTGATTAATTGATTACTTTAAGTAATCAGAAATAGAATTTGGATACAGTGGGGGTCTCAGTCTTTTTTTAAAAAATTACTTGGATATGTAAATTCCCAGACTTCGGTCATAGGATGGAGCTGTCTCTGTTTGAAAGTTTGAAGAAAATTTAAATAGAAGTTAAGTGCAACTGCAATTCTAATGGATTAAAAAATGTCTGTTCATTGTTCCAGTGGTGCAGGTCTCAAAAGTTATTTGAAGTGCATGGTGCCACATATTGAATCTGGGATCAAGACTTCCAACTCTAGAAATGTCATGTGAGTACAGAAATACATCAAGTTATAAAATGCAATCATAGATTACTGTGTAGTAAATGACTTCATTTCTAAACTACTTCTTGAAGAAATATTGTAAAAAGATCTAGAATTTCCAAAATGCAAGAGAGATGAGCATTAGTAGTTAGAAGCCACTCATGGAGTTAAGGATTTTTAATTAGTCATTAAATATGTTTGCATCAAACAGCGAGGGAGAAGACACTTACAGTTAAATCCATTTTTATCAGAGGGATATTGTAGCTGTTCTCTAAAGTTTACAAGAAAAAATACTTCTCACTTAAATGAGGAGTAGGGGCATTACCATTCTTATTGCAAAAACATGGAAACAGAAGTACAGGACAAAATAATTTTATCATAGTTACAGTAAAAGGCTATTTTCCTGGGAACAGAATTCAAGATAACATTATAGTTCCATGTTTTTTTCCATCTCTGATTTTTTTTCTCAACATGGGCTCTCTCCAGGATCTCAGATAATGACAAAGCCATAAATTAGTAAAATACATGGCACATATTCCTGGAATATAATAATAAATTATAAAATTTGTCTCCTTCAGACATACAAACGCCNGGCTTTCTGCAGAAGAAGTTATTCAGTGGTCACAGTCTTTGGAAAAGCTCTTGGCCAGCCCAAGTAAGCCTGTTGCTTCAGTACGACTTTATTTGTACTCTGAGGACAAAGTTTTATCTAATCCTACCAAATAGGCAAAGATGCAGTATTGCATAAATACTGTCAGACAATGGGCAGCTACACTTCAGTTTTTTACAGCTCTAGTGTAACATGGACACTGCTACAATTTGGCTTCAAAGTTGGGTTTTGAAATCTTTTTCAATATAAAAATTAACCCCCAAATAGCTCATTTTGATCAGTCTTTCATCCTTCAATAGTGCATCAATTTAATCTGGAATTTTCTCCCCACTTATATTCTAAGACAATCCATTTAGGAAGGAGTAGGATCCACTGTTACAAGATCAGGACCAAGAGTCTAGATCTCAAAACACTGAACATAAAATTAGGAAGATTCCCATCAGCCTTAATATTAGAATATCTGTAGTATGTTGAAGGGAAGTATGGTGTATTTTGGCAAGATTTTACATCAGATTTCAATACAATTCCCACTATTTATTTTCTCCTCCCTGGTCACAAGTATCATACAGTAAAAGATGATTTATTTGTGTTGGCTTTAGGTGGTCAAGGTGTCTTTCGGGAGTTCCTGAAGTCAGAATTCAGCGAGGAAAACATCGAGTTCTGGTTGGCTTGTGAGGATTACAAGAAAACCAAGTCTGATAATTTACATGGCAAAGCAGAGAGGATTTATGAGGAATTTGTTCAGTCAAATGCAATTAAGCAGGTATGCATAAAGCCAAACTGTGCAGAGTTAGAAGGGAGAAATGTGGCTCCACTGAGATGCTCACACACTCACTCAGTGGCATAAGAAGAAGACTGAGACACGCTTTCAGGTCCCTTCTTGCATCACAGCTGTCTACAGTGTGACATTATCAGATCTCACAGTCACAGGAAGCAGGCCAGTACTGGGAGGCGCCCCAGCAGAGCTGAGCACATGATGCTCTTCCCTGAGCCAGCCCAGCTTGAATTGCTGATGGCATTTGGAGATTCTTTGTGTTTGCGAGTGGAAGCACCACAGAACATTTCTTGTCTTTTAAAATATGTCGACCTTCTGGGAAAGTTAAAGTTCTGTATGTTGATCATATTTAAACTGGAGACCTTCAACACAGGATTTCTCTTAGTAACTGGAGGCTGTTCCTCAAAGTTGAGCTGTATTAATTCTGACTCAAAAACAAACTACATTTCTATAGTGAAAAACAATTTTTCTGCCAGACTGGGACACAGGTATTTGATTTCCTCCAATTTACAGTTCTGATATTGAACTATCATAGAGTTCTAAGGCTGCAAATGCACATATTGACAGAGGCTTATAGAAAGAGACTACATTTACAGGCAAGTTTTAAATAACATTTATTTTTTTCTATTCCAGATCAATATTGACTATCAGATGAGGGAAGCAACAGCCAAAAAGGCTCAAGACCCAACTCACACAAGTTTTGATGAAGCCCAGAAAACAGTGTACATCCTTATGGAAAGGGATTCGTATCCCAGATTTTTAAAATCCAAATCCTACCTGAACCTTTTGAACCAGCTGCAAACCAACACTTCAAAATAAAGTGTCTGAGGTGTGAAGAGCCAAGTGGCCTCTGTCAAATATCCTGTGAAGAGATCCTCCATGGTGGTTGGATCTTGTCAAGGAAAATCCCTGTCTTGGGAGGAGGAGTATGAGGGAGATACAAACAGCTCCACAGCCAACAGGATGGAGGATAAAAACTGGCGAGGCTGTCATAAGGGTGAGAGCAGCACAGGGAGAAAATCCCCTCCTCCCACATGCCATGGAGTCAAGGCAGGATATGGAAACTGATGTTTGACCTGCATTATGAACATTGAACCATGTCTCATGTCTCAAAGAACCGCTGAATGTTAGGAAGTGCAAGGCTCGTGACCTGAGCATTGGGAAAAGATTATCAAGTTCAGAAGAAAAACTAAGATGACTGACAATTTTGGGCATAACAAGAAAATGCCAAGGCAAGACTGACAACTCTTTTAAAAATATATGGAGTGTTGACAAGTGTGAGTGTGAGCTCCACCATGCTGTTGTGCTATGTAAATATATTCTAAATTGACATGCTTTAAAATCTGTATTGTTTAAATTATCTAAGAGTTATATAAGTTGTATTTTTATTATGTTTGTATTCAACAGGCAGGTTGTAGCATCTTCGCTGTTTAATTTATTGAAAAACAATAAGTAACTCTTCATTAAAATACAGTTAAAAATAAAGTTTTTTAATGGTTTTACATCTTATTTGAAGTTATTCTTCCATTGTAGTTACTGAAATATTGAAGCGCACAATTCCTTTCAGTATCATTGTGCTACTACTTCTCATCTCCATATTCAAATATTGATTATACCTCCACCACCTCTCTCTCTTTTTGCCCAGGTAACTCAGCCATAATCTGAGTTACCTGGAGCAGGTGATACGGACTTACACAGATCCCAAAAAAGAAAAGTTGCAATTATGCTTGAAATATGTAACTAAGAACAAGAGCAATCCTAAACCTCACTTTTGAGACCATGTGACATTGGAGCATGACAAAAATAAGTCAGAGAATGCCTTGGTTTTATGTGTTCCCATCATGAGACACTGGTATCACATAGGTGGCAATATAAGATAGATTTTATCTCACCCTTGAAAATTTTCCATTTTTCCAGAATAACACAAGCTTTGTCAGCCCCTCTCCGTTCTGTACCAAAGGGAGAAGCTATAAACTCAGAGACGTCACCCCTTGGCGAGAACAGACCACATTCTGATTGCCACCCTTTGGGGATTTTGGGACCTCCAGGGGAGAACCAAAATCTGTATCAGAAGCAAAATAGCTGGAAGGAACATAGAAAAGTGCCAACCTCCACTGTCACCTAGTGTAGTAGCTGGAAGCCACTGCAAATTACACCTTCCTTTCAAGGGTAATAAATGCAGAAGAAAAGACCATGGTCTTGCAGTATTATTTTTAAGTTATGTGTTCCTGAGAGAGTCTGACTCTAAAACCTGGAATAACATAAACCAGTCTCCAGTTTTTACAAATGAATTTTTACATGAATTAATTTTCTAGGATCACTAGGAATAAATCTAATTGCTGTGAAGTAGGAATAACAACAGTGCCTCCCACACAAGGTGCATCACCATGTTTGCTCTGATACAATTTATGTGGACTAAATGTCTCTGCACAACTTCAAGCTCATAGAAGATAAAAGAGAACTTTGAAATACCAGCTACCCTCTAAACAAACACTGCATTCAAGTAATATTATTCTTTTGACTGTAAATTCCTTAAATTATTGTGGCCCCAATCTTTCTTTGCTCTCCCCGTGGTTTCACAATTTTGCTATGATTTAGCCAAACTCCCATATGAAATTTCTGATTAAAATCATATTTTGTACCATGGGAAGTTAGGATTTTTATTTCTTTTTGAATGGCTTATTGCTAGGAGACTGTCTTAGCCATTTCACCAACTTGTATTACACAGTTAGGATAGACCACAGTTTCTGAAGAGGGAAGAGCAGACTTTTGACTTTCTTCCACAAACATCTATCCCTACTTCATAATTTGGTAGAGTGAGATAGCAAAAAGGCATCTTCTTAGAAGAGGGACTATTTCACTCTTCACAACCCAAGAACCTTGGCTATTTTCAAGTCTTACACCCTATTTGCAATACATGCCTGATATCAACAGCAAAAGTCAATTGCCCTGACTGTTAACTGCAGAGATATTCCAGCCCACTCGAGCACCCTTAACAACATGACCACATTTCACGAAACAAATGACAGCACAGCAGAAATTCAGGCCTGGCTCTGGGATGCTGGAGGCCCAGGATTATATGTCTGTTGCTATAGCAGGTCTGTCAAAGTGGTTGCTTTAACAAGGTCTGAGGGATCTGTATGACTCAGAACACGGATCAAAGGACTCAGAGCTTTCTGTCACCCTTGGTTCATGTACAGGATGGGGGAACCCATCTCCCTCCACTCGTGTTCAGGAACAGCCCCAACATCACACATTGATTTCACAGCTGTGGATTGGGCCTTTTTTTAAAACTATTTTTAACTTTTAGATTTCACTTTCTCTCTTTGGAAAAGATATACCATGAGAGAATGGAAATTTACTGTTCCATTCATTGTCTCTAAAGGAAATGGTTGAATCAGGTTGGCCATCAGCTACAGAGCATTGTAGGAAAACAGGATGAAATACATGGAAAAGCTTTAAGATTTGACAGTAATGCTCAGACTTGTCTTTAAGTGTTCTACCTTCTGAAGAAAACATTTTCATTCTTTGTTAATATTCCAGTAGAAAAATCAATCACTGTACCATCTTCAGGTATACTTTTGAAGAACTTCTCTCTGTTGCAGTTTTCCTTATGGAAGGACTCAATAGTCCAGCAGACCCTGAATGTGTATTTGGAAGACTAGGTTTGACCTCTCTGATCTGGAAAACTTAATTACCCAAACCAGATAATTTTAATATTATCCTAAATAAAAATATGGTATACCATAGTATAAATCTCTCCTATATATTAAACTGGCCACCCATGGAAACACTGTATTATTATGAACAGGGAAACAGGAAGGAAGGAAATTAAGGCTGAGACAGTGATGAACAGTTCAAATTCACCACCACAGACTCCTCAGTGCTACCCATCCCTGCTCACACTCTGAAGCAGCGGGCTTTTCACATGTCACTTTTTATGGTTGTGAAATGAGTTTGAAAAGAAAAAATAGATAGTAGAATGTAGAAAAATTAGATGCTCTTATCTTCCATTCATAGACATGAATTGGTTGTATCAGTGTATAATGTCTACAGATAAAGCTTTTTGAAATTAAATCTTTAGTCATTAAACAGAGGCAGAAATTGAAAAACAAGTTCTTGCTTAATATTCATTGGATGATTAAACCTTGTCTTGAATGCTCAGAAACAAAATCAGAGGGGACTTAAGGTTATCCTCTGGCTTTATTTGGGTAGATAAATCCTCAAGGGTTTTAGTCACTAAAAGGGAATTTACATCAATCAAGAACCAATGTGCCTATTTTGGAAATAAACATATTTCCCCTCATTTCTCAAAACAACCCCAGAAACTACATTCTTGAAAGACCCCAAAGATGATCAACATTTACATTCTACTGAGCACTTCCCTTCAATTTCTTCAAGCACCACACAGCCTTAAAGCACTTATCTAAACTAGCTCGGTGACCTGCAGTCACATGGTCCCTTTCACTAATAAAATTAAAAATAGCTTGAGCAGAGCATGAAATGAAGAAATGTAAACCTTTCAGGACCACTCTAGTCTTGTGTTCAGAGAGACCAGATTAGCAATGCTTCTCTCCAAAGTCAGTGACACGGCCAAAGTGGCACCAACAGCCGCCTACAAACTCGACATCACTGGAGTCACAAGGGGTTTGGGGTTTTCTTTAAGTCACTGTGGCCAGAAGGTTTCTGCTATTAGACGGCTAACTTTAAAAATGAAACAAGATAAACACTCTCTGCATAACACTAATAAGTCAGTAACCCATGATTGTACTACCTATGGAAAAAGTATGTAATGTATTTACTGGGGTAAATGGTTTGTCAACCATGAAGGTCAAGAAGGCAGCTTTAGGCACAGAGAAGAGACTTAATATTGAACAGAATTTGACCAGCCACGAGCTTGGGAACATGCTCCTTTTTACTCCAGTCTGAGGAAAATGTGGACACACTCTGGATGTTCAAAGAAAGCCCAAACTCCAGCCAGGAACTCTCCAGGTGCTGGAACAAACATCTGGAGAAAAGCAGAGCCCTGGACTAACAGTCAAACATTCTGACTTGGCCCACATTATAATCAATTGACACTGAACTATGACTAGATGAAGAACTGGCATCTTCCAAAGAAGGACACACCTGCAGGGGGATGTAAGAAGCCCTCTTCACTGCTGAGCTTTGGTGGCAGTGTGAATGCAGAGTCTCACAGAGAGCTCAGGGCACACAGTGCTTTTTATTCAAACCACAGTACACTTCTGGGAAGCTTGATGGAATGGGTAAGGTGGAAGTTCCTGTAAAAACTAGCCCAAGCTTCTCATGGCATGATTTCCTCTCCTACTGAGATGGCCACATAACATCAGGCTCACACAATGACATTACAGTTTTTAGGAATAAAAAAGGAACAGAAAGGTCACAGAGCACAACTGAGGTCAGGTTTCCAGAAGTGCCATCTAAACTCCAGTCTGATCTCACTCAGCAGGACAATGGTTAATAGAGTTTACAGAAATGGGTCAATGTAAGATTTTTCCAGCCTTATTGATAAAACCTAAAGCCATGAATATAGAAATTATTCAAATTCCTCAGGCAATGACTATTAGCAGGCTGTGCCAACTTCTACCCAGAAACAAAAACCTTTTCACCATCTTTATATCTGCAGACAAATTATTGGCGGTTTTGACCTACTGCAAAGAACACTGTTCCCTGCATCCCGCTGTTCCCGGTGAGCAGAACTTTGTTGCACAGAGAACCTAACCTTTTATGAGGTTATTTTCAAATATATAGCAAGAAAGTTGCCAACAGAATTTGTCAAAACCACCAAGTAAGATGTAATTAGAGAAACAGGACCCTTCTCTGAAAACAACCATGCCTGAAGTAAAAGAGAAGCAAGAACATTGATTCATTATTTCTGTACTAAACCCACTCAAGAAGCAATGAGGATGAGTAGTAGGACCACTTTGTGCTCTCCTCAAGGTTAACAAAGACCTCTCAATATTTTACTTCTTTCCATGTGTTTGGGCCTGGCATATCCTCAGTACTCCTATGTAACATGCCCTCATAGGACACTCTGTCAGGAACACAAGCACCAGGCATGCCCCAGGAAGCAGTGTTCCCACATTCCCAAAATGCCAGGGTGTGGGAGCATTGCAGAGTGCAGGCAGGAGAGCATGTGGGTAGATGGAAGGAATGGGTGCAACACAGAATGAAACAGACAGTACTTCCACACTCACTACTGTGGGATAGATGCAGGTGGGCAAGATGTTTATTGAGCAGAACAGCATTGAAATAATTAATATAAGGGTGGGAGGGGAAAAAAAAACTGAAGAGAACAAAAAAATTAAGGATGGTGATGCTAAGGGAGTGAGTGCAGGAAAGGAAATGGAAGACTGAGCAAGAACGCCTCTGGGAGAATTATTCTCAGTGATAAGAAAAAATGGTTGCAATCAACATGGTCAACATATATTGTCTAAACTGGCAGTTGAGGGTTTATCCCTAGAAAAAGAACAGGTCTGACAATTGATAAATTCAGCAGCTCTGATATGATACAGCCACTTTCTCAGTTTTGATACTTCTCCCTTCCCCTTATTTTCTTTCTGGAAAGCACATCCAGCTCAACCACTGAATAAACCAATAAACCAAGCAACAAGTGATTCCTGTGTAGCACATCCCTTCATGATCCTAGGGCTGTTCCGTGCCCTACACCTGGCAGCACAAGGAATCCAGAGGGGAAAGGCCCCGTCAGAAGTTACCTGCAGGTCTCAGAGTCTCACCAGGAGTCTTTCAGCCTAGAGGGGACCATGTGTAAAGGTGGCACTGTGTTGTATTGCACTAAGTAGTTAGTTCACTTTGTTATATTGCACTGGGTGTTTTGTTATATATATGCACACAAAACCATCTCTTGTACCTTCCCATGAACCTTTGCATCCCCTCTACCTGATCTACCGCCTCACCGCCCCCAGGGTCAGTCCCCATTGGCCAATAAACTCCCTCCCCTCCCCTTTCCTTCGCCAAGGGCTTAAAATCCATCCTTGGCAGGGGCTCGGGCTCTTATTCTTCCTGGGCTCTGTGGAGTAGGTTCCGCAGTAAAACTGTGGGACTGTGTCCCTGAAGGAGTAAGAGCGCCTTTTTGTCTTTTGCTTTCGTCCCCGCCCCGATTTTCCCCCGAGGTTTATTGCTGGCCAGGCCGGACCTCAGGAGCGTGGGAATCGGGACAGCACTGCAGTGTCCCCACCCAGAGCCTGCACCCACTCCCACCCTCCCAAGGCTGAGCTGATGGACACGGCGGTCCAAACATTCTCCTCCAGCGTGACGCCAGGTGACATCTAGTGGAATTTGTATGCAATACGCGGGAGGGTGGGATTTAGGTTAAATCGAGTAATTTTACAGCGCACCAGCATACCTGGTTAACAACTAAACTATCCACTCTTATGGACCTCTAAATATTCTGGAAAGGGAGGTAGGTGGGTAACTTTCTGAGTATGAAGCTGTAAGTGACGGTAGTGGAAAGAGCTGACACAGAGAAACACATTGTAAAATCATTTTTGCAACCCATTAAGTTTCAAATTTTTCTTTAGAGTGTGGTCAAGGATACAACACAACATTAAATTAGCAACGAATCCTGCACCTAAATACCCCCTACTGTACAAGGCACAGGAGGTTTGCAGAAGTGTTTTCTTCAGTTTAATAGTAAAAGCAAACTTAGGGAGAAAACCCCAGGATGAGTTTACTTCAATTTTAAGGAACATTACAGCACTCTTTAATGCCTGTAATACAGAAATGAAAATGTTTGAGTGCAAAGTCATTGTTACTGGTTCTCAGTCACTGCACAATTTAACTTTACAAAAATATGATCTTATATGTGGTCCCCTGAACATCAGCTGATAGAAAAAAACCCCCAACCTCTAAATAGTTCATTATCATTCATTTTAATAATGAAATTTTAGATGATTTTTCCTTTAATAGAAACAAAGTTTAGACTAAAAAATAAGATATATTTAGACTTTTGGAAAAGAATGCGCATAAACACGTATAAGGTTTTTCCAAATATATGTAGATCAAATAGTTAAATTCTGGTACAAATCACTAGGGACTATCAACATAATTGGGATTTTTATTCTGTAACTTTTCCAGAGTCACAGTTACTAATAAGGTGCACTTTTTTTATTTTTTTTTTTCTTATTTTAAATCTAAGGAGCTCTACAAATGAGATTCTTTACAGACATTTTATCATCAAGTTCTGGCCCTCAGATGCTTTAGTAAATAACTGCCTGTATATGAAGCATTAGAAGTATGAGGAGACATGGGACAAACTTGAAACATCTCACTGTTGTGATTATTTGAACGATCAATTCAAGTTAATTCGCTCCTGCCCATTCCCATTAGAGAAAAGGAACCAACTACTCCAAAATCCTGTGTAAAGTTACAATGAATACAGAATGAGACTTAATGAAATAGCAATCAATAGTAAATAGATCATAGCAATATTTGCCCCTCCCTAAGCACAGGCCAAGGTCTTGTGATGCTGCCTTGCTCTGACACCAGGTTCTGCTAGAGGTGAGCACACTACACACACTTTCTCCCCAGCAGGACCGGAGCTGCCGGAAAAGGGATACACATTTCATACACAAAGCCTGTGTACCAGTAGGGTGAGCTGCAATAAAATAAATGAGTGTAGTGCATTGTTGGAGGCTCAAACCTTAATTTAAGCTCCAATGCTACACAGTTCATGTTCTGCCTGGGAGGCTCTATAGGAGGAAAATGAGTCAGAGCAGAGAGAGAAGAATGAAAGAAATATTAGACCACAGAGCTGGGCTGTCAGAGAGAGCAGGGACATGACCAACCTTTCTCTCCTAACAGTGCCACTCTGTGCCTTGTAGACAATGGCAAAATTCCCAGAGATCTCAAGTCACAGCCACCCCAGGAGGGACAGAAAGCCCTCCAGAAAGATCAGCTTCTCTGACTAGTTTGCAGCAAGCAGCTGAGCCAGTGCTTACTCTCAAAGCCCCAGCATCCCTACAAATCTTGTCAGTCAGTGTAGTCAGTCCTCCACTGACAAACAGTGACTTCAGTGCTGTTGCACTGCACAGCTTCTTTCAACCACTTGGCTAGAGAAGAACAAGCAAAACGTAGATGAGTCTCAACTGAAAATGAAGCCATAACCTGTGCAACAGCTGTAAGAAAAATGACCTCACACAAGTTAAAAAAGCTTTAACATCCTTCAGATGCTGTGTAGTAGCAGGTTGACCTGGCAGGAGCACACAAAAGCCTGACACTGATGGGTCAGAGCAGAAAAAGGATCTCCCAGAGCACTGCAAAGTGATCAAAATGCTGCCTGTAAAAAGAAAGTTGGTTTCAGTGCAAGGGTACTCAAGATTTTTGTCTCATTTCAACATGGACTTCAGATTTCATAGAACTTTGATAAAGGCATGGAAAACATTAGTCACAGGACTTGGACAATACATGCAAGATTTCAATGAAGTAAAGTACAGCTTCATGTCATTACAGCTGATCAATAGAGATGTCAAGATAATTTCAGTGCACACAGGCTTTATCAGGGAAGCATCAGAGACTAAAGAAGCTTTTTCTGATGGAAACCACAACCACTGTTTGCCTGTGATATGTATAAATTGGAGTCAGTCACTAGTATGAGCGGCATGGGCACGGACAGTGGGTACTAAGACCATCCACACCAAGAGAAAATAACAAAACAAAAAAGCAGGTCAAGAAATTTCGAAAGCTACCCTGGCAAATGCAAGTACTAAATGAAGCTTTTTAATCAAGTGAAACAACCCAGAAGAAGTTTCTGTAAGTATGATCTTTTGCACTTTGAAATATCATCAGGAAACTGTAGCATAGGTGGGGAAACATCAGTTTTTTCTCTTGGCATGTAAAGTTCTCAGCATTACAAAGGCATTCATGCCTTAGCAATGTTTCTGATATATACCCAGCTTTAGCCCTATGTATGTGAATTTTGTGTAATAGTCAGTGCAAAATAATCTGAATAATATTACAATTATAATCAGAAATCAGATTTATAATCAGGGCAATCAGAACTTTTTTATAGAAGTTCATCTCTGCTGAAAGTTATGCTATGCACTAAAAGCTGTGACATTTGGTAGTTTACAGATTCATTGGCACAGAATAAGGGTGCTGAAAAATCAATGCATGTTGTAATTTGAAAGGTAAATAGCTCATGTTCTTTGATGTACCAAATCAGTTTTCCTGATATTTCTCCAATATTAAAACAGTTAAACAGTCATTTCCAGATCAGTAATGCTTATATCTTTTACAGACATGAATAACTCCAGCACTTAGATTAATTTATCCTCTGTCAGGCAATTCCTTCTGCAAGAGTTGAAGCCATGTGGCTTTCTGTTGGATTACCAGTCCTGCAGGAAGGACACGACTTCCACACATTAAAGAACTGGTGGCCTTATTGCAATAATATCTTAGAACAAGCAAAGAGAAAGGACACTACACTTCATAAATGTTGGGTGAGAAGAGTTCCATGATCCAATTCATCTGAACGCTGCAAAGCTGTAAGGAGTAGTTAAGATGCAATTTACCATTTACAACAGATGACAAGACACTAATGGGACACTGTGACAGGTCTGCTCTTGTGGGGATTAGAAAATCCAAAACCAACATCCTGCTCCAGGGTGTGGTGTAGCTTTTGTACTACTCCTGTCTTGTTTTAGGGTTAAGACTATTGTCAGCAGAAACACACAATGTCAGACTAATGAAACAGACTATGCCTCAGTGGAAAGATATTCCAAATCAACGCTGGTAAAGATAAAATCAGCATGCTCTGTTCTTTGGTCTATTAAGAAATGACTTTAAAAGAGAGAACCACAAAACCCTGGATGTGTATGCTTGGAAAATATGCGTTCAACAAGTTTAAAGCTTCTAACTCGAATTAAAATGCCTCCTCAGAACAATAACATTTCCTTACACAAAAGTCACTTCTTGCAGCCATCACCTGAAGAAAAAATTAATAATTGACACTTTGAATTCAGATGGAAGTAGCTGAACTAGATTACTTAATATTGCTTCATCTAATATTTCTTGAGCATCTCTGTATAGTAAGAAACCTACATGAATTTCTCCAGGTTTCAAAAAAGCCACAAAGGCTGCATTTCATTTACATTTCAGTGGATAGAAGATGAATGACTGCATCAAGAAAACAAAATAGAGGGCATTGGGCAACATAGCCTAAAATAAAGTGATAAATAATAACCATATGCCAAAATTTAATGCGTCATTTCATCTTAAATATGGAATAGGGTGTAGTTTTAAAAGATTACTTTTAGGCAGACATTGAGGTGACTAAATTCTAGTGGAATAATTCAAAAGTCACAGAGACCTAGCAGAGAACATAGTTGAGAGAATTCTTAAGCAGGCAGCAGGCAGTGGCCACTGTTAGTCCCATAGGGCTGCAGAGAATATGAGCAGGAGTTGCAGTGTAGCAGCTGGGCAAAGTTACGAAGTTTCAACACCCTGCAGGAAATGCCCTGGGTAAGACCCTCATATAATATAGAATTAAATATAGACCTCAGGGAAACAAGGCAACCAAAACTGAAGGCAATGGTAACATTTCAGAGCTTCAGAAAGCTGGGAGATGGAATCTCATCCTGTGTTTTCCTGAGTGCTTCAGTTGGAAGGAAAAATTTGGTCATAGGAATAATATGTGCCAGTCAACCCCAAATCTGAAAGAAACTCCAAGTTTAAATAAATAAGGCTATTTTGATTTCAGGCAGGTCTATACAAACTTACAGTCCAATGTAAACTCAGCATTTGGCACTGCTTGAAATCCAGAGGAGAAGCACTAAACATACCCCATGTCACAAGAGATTTTCTTTAAATTTGTATTTTTTGGACAAACATTTTTAACTGCCTCATCCTAATTAACTACACCCTCTCTTATGGATACCATAGCTATGTAAAGGCAAGTTTTATATGACTTTTATTGACTTTGAGATACATGCTGGGCAAATATCAGTGTTAATATTATAACTTAATCAGCATTGTCCAGTTTACATCGAGCTCTGATCTCTGATCCTGGTCATTCTGTGTTGTGATGGGTAAAAGAATTATAAAAGAAAGGCCTGATAAAATCAGACCTGCTCTGCTAAATTGCTAAAGTTAGCCTGTTACTTCTAAGTAATTTTTGAGTTCCAATGTGAAAACAATCTTGGTATGAAAACTCGTTAGTACAACAATTTATTCCTTGGTTGAAAAATGAATACACCTGTAATAACAAGGGATTTTTCTATGAGAATTAGTAAAGAAAATATGTAAACAATCCAGAAATAGAGAGATTTGATGGACAAGTAGAAAACCTTTTTCTAACCAATAGAGTAGTTGGCAAGAAAGCTATTAACCAATTAAAGTTGCACACGAGGTCTATAAAAACTGTTTAAAATAAGTTGTGGTAATAAAGAATTAGCTTTTACTGCATGAAAATAATATTCAACTAACTTATTACAATAACCCTGAGCTTTCGGGGAAAAAAAAGACTTCTAGTTTCATTCTGCTTTGGGTCAGTCTCAACCTTCAACCAGCTTTCATAACTAAAGAAGCAAAGAGGGAAAATTATTAATATTTCTATTCTTTCCTTAGAGACATCCACTGGACTGCCTGATAATTTGGTTTTTGGTGGGTTTTTTTTTTAAGTTCTCACATGTTACAAAAGATATTTTTGTCAAATGCTTCAGAAATGACCCATAGATACAGATCAGATATACAAAATAAGAATACTGTTACAACTGATTTCACTGCGATATGTATAAATTATAAGTTTTTAATTAAGAAAGCCAGAGCTCAGCACGGCAGATTCAAAACTCACGTATTTTCCATGTTTAGGAGAATGAGTCCAAATAGTTGTTGGCTTTGCAAGATATTCAGAGCAGAAGAAAATGGGATCAGTTCTAAGTAAGGATAAGAATCTTATGTTCTGCAGTCCATGCAGCTGAGTAGGAGAAAGAAACCCCTCAAAACTCACAGTGGAGGTTTTCATTGCAAGCTTAAGATCGTGCCCACAACACCTTCACAGCTGCTCCAGGCAAGCTCCTACCTGCAGCCCCTTCCTCAACAGCACACGGGCATACGCTGACACATCCCACTGGGAACTCCTTCAATGTTACACAGGCGTAGGCCCAAACTCACTCCTGGATTAAGTCCAGATTTGGGCCTGGGAGGAATTAGAAAGCCAAATATTTTGGGTCCATCTTTTAAAAGAATTCAGGCTGTTGGCAAATGCTGAATATTCATGTGGTGTGTAAGAGGCATGGCCAAATGGCTCTTGCAAGTCCTCAGGTGCCACCAGGCTCTTGTGGGGGCCAAGCACTGCCAGGAATTTGGGCGACGTGTCCCATTGGGGTGGGGGAGTGCTTCCATCCAAAATGACTTCAGCTGGTATCAGATCAGACACAGAACTGATTTATTGAGACACGGCCCCCACGGCAATACTGAGGAGCACCTGATGACCCCTGAAACTGCCATTTTGGTGAAGTCAGGAGCAGAAATCCAGACAGTGTTTCCAGCTACTGGATGAGGATTTCTGCACCATGGTGGGGGGAGCCACTCACAGTGGAGGGTGTATGATAAGTAAAAAATAGCTCCCACAGGACAAAGCAATTTAAATTTTTGAGTCCCAGCTATTATAAAGTCCTAGTTATTTTTGGAGGATTTTTTTTTTACAGTGTAATATATGTATGCCAGCAAATCCAATCATGCTGCAAATCAGTGCAGCAAGACATTTACTATCAGCACAGCAGCCATTAAAGGGGCATTAATACAGATCATAATAACCTATTCCCTTACTGCCCTTCATATTTTCCTGATTTTTAAAGGGAAGTAAAAAGGTAAAAAGATTTTCCTCTGTGTCAGCTGCCTGATCAGGCAGGGTTCTTTCTGCTTCACAGATTAATGCTAAAGACAAATAATCAGAAATGAAAATAAGATGGCTCTCCTGATGATGTTCAGTGAGACAGACAAGACTGTCACTTGTTCTATACAAGTGCTATTGCTGACACAGGTGAAAAATTATATGAGTCAGGAACAGCAAATATAACTCAGAAGTAATTTGTAAGGAGAAAAAAAAAATCATTCAAAGAATTAGAGATCCTCACTCCCCAGAAGTACTTGCTTTATGAGTTCTTACAGACAGAAGGCCAATAGCTCACAAGAAGGAAAAAAAAAAATCTTTTAGTGGCAAGAGATACTAGAGAGTTACTGACACCACAGTTCAACATTTCTCTTACTCTGTATTTCTTTGACCATGTCAGACTGATCAGGGAAGCCTGAGAAAATAATCACCTCATCATACCATGTACTTTTTCAGAGAAAATGGGAATTGTATCAAGGTATAAATAAATTATAAATCATTACCAATTTAAAAAGCCACAGAGCATGTAATGGCTGTTCTACAGCAGAAATCTATAAAGCATCATGCAGCACTCATAATAAAGCCAATTTTGATTTTAATTTAAATTTTTAAAAGCCCAGTGATACTAAGTAACTGTTGACAAAATTATGGCTGCCATAAAAGCAAATACTCAACAAGAGGGGATCTTACTCCAAATTTGGCTGACGCATAATGGAAAGCACCCACTGGAATACATTCCCTGTCCTTTCTTTTACTAACATAAGCATAAGCATTTTTTCCAAGTTACCAGCATTGCTGTCCTAAAACTGCAATGCTTGAAAATCAGTTGGTGTAAATGGAGCTACATGCACTTAAATGGAGCTACTGCCCTCAAACATTTGTTTTTCCTAAAATTGTTTAGTCTCTCACCTCATTACTTCCATGCTCTTTCCCAGAATTAGGCAGGAGACTCCTACAAGCTTATGAACTTATTGCTTAAGAATAGAAAACATGGAAGTAAAATCTGATTTTAGCCACTTCCCAGGGCTGTGTAGATTAGTAATAACGTGTCACGCTGCATTGTAAACAGCTGCTGAGAGATGGAAGTCTCTTCCAGCTAAGATTGCATTAACTTTTCATTATTTACCTTATGCTTGGAGCTTATATTCAGCTCTCAGATGATAAGTTAACTTAAAAGTTAAAGGTCTTTAAATATTACAATGAGATCTTGTGCCCCGAAGGCTTTGCTACTAAATACAAAGATCACTATTTCCTAAATTTTATGATGATTTCTGTCTCCAAAGAAGTTGCTGTCTAGAAAGGCAGTACATTTCTTGTGTTTCTCCTAAGCACAGTTTAAAGAAGTGAATATCATTTCTAGAGGAATTACATGGAGCACCTTGAAATGGAACTGCGTTTGTTACAGCAAGAAAAATACTTGTCTCAGCATAGTAAGCACAGGCAGACGCAGGAAAGCCTTTTAAAATGTAAGTTTCATACAGCTCATATTTAAATTAGGAGACAGATTTTCAACAAGATAACTAACTTTTTTTATACTTTGTGACACAGCTAATCCTGCAATAATGACTCCTTTTTTCTAAAGGGTGTCTTTGGAGGAAGTGCTACAGTGGTCCCAGTCTTCTGAAAATCTGGTAACAAGTAAATGTAAGTAATTGTGTGTCTGTGTCCCAGATGGATTGCTGAGAAAAGTTCCCACAAAGCAAAATCAATAACTCCTGCTGCATAATATATGCTGCCATATACACAACTAATGAAAAACAATTTTGTGACATGCCTAGCACGCAGCACACTGGAAGTAAACGTAGCTTGCTGCAAATGCTTTCCCAAACTGCAATCACTTTATTGCAGAAATGGTAAGTTTCCTTTACAAACATGTGATGAGGGCATGGTTTTTCTGCCACATCCTCACTTAGAGCACTGAATAGCACCTTATATTAGCAGAAAAGTGGCAAAGTTCACTTGGGAAATCCTGTGTACACCAAAGACACCATATAATGGCATATCTATCCAGGGTAATGCCATGGAAGGCAGCTCCAATATTGAGGGATGGGAGGAACTGTAGATCCAGCAACAATTCTGAACTTTCCCACTCCACCCCCCCTCTGCCTCATACAGGGCTCAGAGCTCTCCCAAATTTCTCGTATGGGTAGCAGTCCAGAACATCACTGCCGAATTAGATTTTTAAAAATAGTGATGAAAAAGTCACACCACAGCTCAAACCTCTAAAAATTACTCCTGAAGACTGGCATTATTTTCAAACTGCAGAAAAATTACAAAGAGCAAGAAGATTAACAGCACTGAACAGCATTTGTAACTCTAAAGATTTTGCCATTAAAAGCTTAAACTGGAAACTACCTAGTATGTTACAGCACAGGGAGAAATTCTTCAACAGAAAACTGTTCAAAGAGACAAAATGACAGAAGAAGCAGCAGGTATACATGTGATCACCATCCCTGACTGTCTTAGTTTGGGGCAAATTTGGGAGGAAACCTCCGAAGGGGGGTTTCCTCTGGAAAGCCAACTCAAACCACCCCTCCCCCTTGCCAGTCCGGGAAAATAACTTCCTCAGAGAAAAAGTGGAAAGAACTATTTATTTAATAAACAAAATACCTAGAAGCACAGGGAATGAATAATAAGACAAATAAAACGAACAATAAAACCTCTTGCTGCTCTGAGTAGGGAAAACTGAGAAAATCTTTGCTGTGGGTGTAGTTCAGCTCACTCAGTTTTCACCAATCCCAGTCCGTCCGGAGGTCCAGGCCCAGGGTGGGGGGGAAGGGGCCACAGGTGCGAGGCCTTGGTGCTCCTCTGGGTTTTCTTCAGTCCAGGGCAGATTTCAACAATCCCAAGAAAAAAGGAAAAAAACAGTCCAGGGAACTTCTCTGCCTCAGCTAGCTAAACTAACTAAAAGCACAGGAGATCTCTGTCCCACCGCTGTCCGTGCCTCCACGAACCAGAGTCAGGAGAGGAATGCGTGGGAGTCCGGCAGTATTTTCAAAACAAAAACTTCACGTATCTTCTTCTTCTCCTGGTCACGGTCAGACTGTTTTAAAGGTACAGAACTCAATATACATCACAAGCAGGACAGACGACTGGGGATACAGGCATCATAAAGTCACCCTAGGACACTGACAGATGACAGGCTGTGCTCAACATCTTCAGAATTATGAAAGGCCAGAATGCTGCACCAGCAAGAAAGTTTGCTTTAAATAAAACACTTCTAGCTTCTAGCAGTAGTCAGAATGATGCCCTTCTTAAAATGCCTCCTTCACTGCACTTAAAAACACTAGTAATTGAATTTTAATCAATTTAAAAGCTTTATGACACCCGAAAATGGAAAGGTGTACTTACATAAAAAGCCAGGGACTAAACCCAGTGGATTTGCAGCTCATTAGAAAAGGTGGGCAAAGTGTTTGCCTACCTTAGGATTAGATTTTTTAGTAAATCTACTCTGGGATTAGATGTACTAGGGAGCCCTGCACGTGCAGGAAAATGGAAGGTTGAAGTGTAGGAGCAAGATACTGAAATCAACTCCCCATTTTGACATAATCTAATAATATTTACAAGGTACAATCAAGAATTAGACTGTTTTATAAATGTCCTATTGCTTGCAAAGCCCTCTAAAGGTAATGCATATAGACGGGAAATATAAATTTGGCTTCTGAAACACTTACAGATGGGCCTATGATCTATAAGACCTACTTGAAGACAGAACACAGTGATGAAAACATAGAATTCTGGCTTGCCTGCGAAGCTTATAAGAAGATAACATTGCAGAGGTAAAGGATTTCTATGGTCAGGAAGCTCTTTACAAGTTACATCCAACCCCAGGCTCCCAACAAGGTGACTACATGATGACAAGCTCTTTATTTTATAGAAATGTCAAAAATGTCACACAGCAGACCAACAACAAATGCTTAGCTCCTCTTATACCAAAGGGAGTAAAAACTTCCTATTCATCCTCCTCCCAAACTTTTTTCCACACAGAATTTTAATGTTTGAATCCACATCTCATCTATAGGCAAATCTTTCAACTACATCCACCAAGAAAACAACCAAAATGCACAACTCAGGTAGGAACCAAGTTCTTGGATCTGTTGTCTTCTTTCTTTCTTTTTAACATCAGATCCAGAGGCCACAGGTATCACTTCACTATATTTTGGATTATGCCGTTGCTACATATCTATCTATATCTATATCTATATCATCTATATCTATATCTATATCTATATCTATATCTATATATCTATATCTATATTTATATCTATAATCTACCTCAGTCTGGTCTTTGCAAGAGTAAATATAACTGAGCAAAATAAAAACTCTACACAGTGCTGTCCCCTTTGTAAAATTAGTGAAAAGATTCCAAGGCATATTGATTTTAATTTTTGTTGTTGTTGTTGTGTTTTTTGTTTTGTTTTTGTTTTTGTTTGTTTGTTGGGGTTTTTTTTGGTTTTTTTTGTTTTTGTTAAGGGTAACAGCAATTTTGTGTGTAAGGTATCTGATTTTTTTCCCCTGACAAGTGGCTTTAGAAAAAAGTCATTCCTGCTCAGCCAGACGTTATATGACCTTTAAACATTCCTGCTTATTACTCCCCTTGCAAAACTAAGCCAATGCTGGCTTTTACTGCCACTGCTTCTGGCAGGCTGACATAATTAAAGAATCATGCTGTTATTTTCTGGTTTATGTGTACCAATGAAATTATTATAGAGTCTCAAAATGCACCCTCCCTGCTGGCACTGGAGGAAAAGCCAAACCCAAACCAGCTGGATTTACAAATGTTGGATGAGCAGTTGCTGCTTTAAATTACTAAACCACTCCCTCTAATCCAAATCTTGAGCATATTTTAAAGTTCTCTCTATTGGTTTTAAATCTCAATTGGCACAACAGTGCATTCTTGTCCGTTTTTCTCCGTTTTTATTTTTAGTATGTGCAGCTATAGGGAGCTCAGCAAGACGTTTGCAGTTCCAAAAGAAAAATGTCAGTACTGCCAACCACAAATTCATTAATCAAATTTAAGGTCTTAAATCAGGAGTTATAAATAAGCTGTGCATTTTTTTCTAAGAGAGTGTGTATTTGAATCCTGCTATTGGCTGTCCAGTTTCTGGAGCTTCAGGACACCCCAATTTCACATTTTCTTGATGTTCAGTATTAACACAGGAACTATGTACCACTCTGAAAAACTAGATGCTCATGAGGATATGAAACAGAGTTTATATTCAAATTACAGCAGCATTTAAAAAGGGGCCACTCAAATGACTCCTCTGGAAGAGGAAGATCTCAACCCATGAAAGACATCAGCACCAGCCAAATCTTTAGAGGTCTCCTCTCCACACCAACAGACAAGATCAAGCTGAAAACAACCAATGGAACCCATCAAGAGCTGATGGATTATCAAAGGGTTCCTTTTATCTGGTGTTTTTGCTGACCATCAGATCTTTATGCTGTTACACACCTGCTGAGCTTCAGTTTGTCTGCTACAAACCATGAATTGCAGCAGGAAAACTTCAGTAACTAAACCTTTTCCTAAATGAGATTGATATATAGGCTCAATTTTATCTCAGGCCATAACACTTTTTGGGCATTTTTTTTTCCCCCCCACTGGTACTGGGCACCTCCAGGCACTTGGACTCATCAGAATTCAGGGTTTCTCTGGAATCTAGCAGAGGAAAGCAGGGTTGGATACCAGCAACTTTCAGCTGCTCCTTCCACTGCAGCCACTCCATCCAAACCATGTCCACAGGATAACTCCTGCCTGAATTGTCCCTGTTCTCTTATTCTTCCCAGAAGTAGTGAGCAAACCAAACTCATTCTGCTAAACTCCCTCATGTTTGGAGCCTTGGGCCCATATTCTGCATACAGGCCCAGTAACAGAGACTTTACCCCTGCTCTTGACCTCCACTAATCACAGTAGTCAGAACTGAACTGGCTTTTCTGGTTTTGTTTCAGATAAACATTGACAGTCCTGCGAGGAAAGCAGTTATAAGGAATATTGAAGAGCCAACACATTCCTGCTTTGATGAAGCACAGAGAATAATCTACAGGTACATGCAAAGAGATTCCTACCCATGATTTCTTGAATCACAGTTCTACCAAAAGCTCAAATACAGTCTTATGGCAACAATTCAATGGGAAATTGGAGAGAATGGTTGAAAATGTAAAAAGGTTTCTTCTAGCACCAAGTGTTTAAGATTTAAAGAAGACAGGAGAAATCAAGCAGCAGATGAATACTATTATTAACCTGTTTAATTGTTGTGTTGATGTTAGAATTCACAAGGCACTATCTTCCCCCTCCCCAAGGAAGAGTTCTTGTTTTGTTTTCTTCTCCCCGCAATAAAACCCTAAAAACTAGGGAAAACTAAAAGTGATTTTAAGAAAAGCATTTTTCTGCTGGGAAGTAAATGTTTATTTGACTGTGCATTACAGGAGAACAAAATACGTGCATTGCTGTATTTGCTGTTGTTTTAGTCTTATTGTCTTTCAAAGTAAAAAGACAAATTTGAAATACAGCTGTTTGCTTAAACTATGGAGTATAGTATTCATGTGTAGGGTCATTGGTGTAGGGTCAAGTTTATGCTGATTATCATGTAAAACGTGCTATGAAGGCACTTGATCTAAAGTATACTAAAATATAAAGTATACTAAAGTATACCAAAAAACCCGTGTCTTCTGGGTTTTTCTTCAGTGATAAAATGCATTGGTATTTTGGCTTGTTTTTCTGGGTAGGGACACACAAACACTTTCTCTTCAGACTCCCTGAGAGTTGGATACAAGCAAGCCTGAGCCTTGAACATCCCCCTAAAGCATAAACAGGTCATAGTTTTAAGAGAATGCAGTATTGTAAGAAAAAGGAGTGCTACAATAGCAGATAATCCTTTCCTCTTGCAGTGACCTCATATAAAGGGATTGTCATACAAGTATGTGATTATACAGCTCATAAAACCACTCATCAAGAAAGGACTCCCCAGGAAATCCAGCTAGGGATAGCATAGCTTTTGCTGCTGTTAACTCTGGATGGGTGTACAGAGTATTGGACTTTAGTTTGATTAGGTCTGCAAGATGCCACAGCAAAGAGAAAAATTATAGGACCTCTTAAAAAAGCAATTCTTGCAGGGAAGCAAATCAGTGACAAAAGCCAGCCTGAGCAGAAGTTAAAAAAGAAACCACCAAAATACACACAATAAATAAACTAAGGATCACATTAAGGAAAGTCTTTCAATTTCTGTTTGAATTAGAAATTGAGAGGACCTTGATATCTGTGTCTAAGTGGAAGCGCCTTATGTTGACCAGCAATAATAACTCTTTATACCCAAACAGGCTCAGCATACACAGCCTTCCAAAGGGGCCATTCAAAGGGCTGCTCAGGTACTGGACTGATAGAGAGACCTTTCCTCCCTGCAGAAAGGAGATTATCCCAAAGGAGGAAAAAACCCACCCACAGAGAATACTGAGGGAAATCACAGAGAGACTCACAAACACATTTTTATGGCATGAAATGTTTAGTGGATATTTTGCAGATCAAAGCCACCCTTATTTTTGGTGGGCTTATTAATTTTATATTTCCTTCTATATTTCCTTCTAGAAATAAATAAAATGTTGGGTTTTGGGGCTTGATTTCCTCTCCCCCATGTCTATCCTACACTTCCCAGTTGGAAAAAAAAGAGGGTCCTTTTCCCAAAATAGATTTGTTGTTAGCTGCCAGAGATCTTTCTCTTGCTTGACTTTTCTTTTGGGCTATCAGATGCAGGGCAATAGCACAGTATTTCATCAGATCATATGATTTATAAAACAGTAACTAATGGCAGCAGCAATAACAAATCACTGCTTTTATAATTTTCATTATCAGCACTTGAACGAGCTCAGGTATACTTTTCCACTGGCAGACAAACCTAAAAGGCATTTGCTCACGTTAATCATTCAAAGCTACTGTTAAAAAACTTTTAAAAACCTTGAAAATAGCTAAATTGGCAGAATTCTCTTTTGTCTTGGGTTATGGAAACAAAAAAATTGTATTCTATTTTCATCTGCTGAAAGCAGTTGGGGAAATGTTTTATTTTTTGCTACTCTGGGGGAAGGGGGGGCAGACCCTTTCTGATAATGGTTCAGCTATTAAAACCAGGTGAGCTATTGTTTCTTATCTCTTTCACCACCCATCCTCCCTCCAGGGGGATATTTTCTGCTAATGGGCCATTAAGGCTCACCAATGTCATGACACTTTATATCATGCCATTGTGAGATGCTCCACCCAGTGCTGGGGGCTCCAGGGTCCCTGCCCAGATAAACACTGAGACTCAGAACACCAGGCATCCTGTTTTCCACTGGATTCCAGAGGAAGATCAAACTCATCAGACTCATCTCGGCATCACTGGACCCTTCTTCAACGGGATCATCTCCTCCAACAGATCATCTGTTTCTCTAGGAGGACTGCTTCCAAACACCCTGACCAACAGGGTGTCAGGTCATGTCCCTGACTCTGTCAGGGTTTTCTGGGTTTGTTTGTTTGTTGTTTACTTGTCTTTTTTGTACTATTACATTTGCATTTCTAACATTCCTAGTAAAAGAACTGTTATTCCTATATGTTTGCCTGAAAGCCCTCAATTGTAAAATTATAATAATTCAGAGGGAGGGGGGTTAACATTCTCCATTCTGAGGAAACTCCAGCTTTCCCTAGCAGATACCTGTCTTCTAAACCAAGACATCCTTCTTCCCTCATTTATGTAAGAAGAATGAAAAAAAATCAAAGAGGTGATTCTTCAAACATTAAGTTTGGCAAGATAAAAATGCAGATTAGTAAAACCACTATAGCAATTAACTGTATTCAGCTCTGGAAACTGTTGACCTATAGAGACTCCCTTTAAAAAAAACCAAAAAAACCAACCCATACTGCGTTGGAGTATGAATCTCCCTGGGCGAAATCCATACAGGCCCAGGAGTGCCCAGAAATGTGAGGATTGAATTAGAACCTTCAGAGGAACTAAAATACATAAATTCACACAGATGTAAAGTAGAAATGCAAGTTTAGTTTTAAATAAATAGAGGATTTTAAGTGCCTGTATTAGCTAGTAAGAGAAGACCTAAAGCCTAGTTTAAAGTGCAACATGGCCTTTTGCAAAGTTAGATAAATTGTAGTCACAACAAAAATAATGCAGCCTTGCTAGCTAGAACAGAACTATGCATGTGGAATTTGTGTAAGAATTTGCGTTTGCCTTTGTATATCAATTTTGGCATATCAATTTTGTTTTTACAACACTATTGTAAGAAAATTCGTGTAAGTACCTAATTGGCTAAAAATAGAATAAAAATGCACTACTCTGAGAACACACACACTGAGGACTCATGAAAACACTGATGCAGCTGTTGTTACCGCGTTGACTCCTACTGTTACGACGCTCATGGGAGTACTGATGCCTTTACTGCTTCTGTGGCAGTGGCTTCTGCTTGGGGCTTAGAGACTTTATGTTAGAAGGCTTCTGCATGCGAAAAATGAGGTTTACTTTCTTAGAAAAAATTGAAAGTTTAATTAAAAATATAAAAAGACAATTAGGAGACAGAAATAAAGCAAAAAAGGTTCTTGGCTGAGGGCGCCTGACAAATGGCCAGAGAGCAGCCCTTACCCCTTCAGATCCTTTGTTGTTAAGGATCAGTATGTTACATATTCAATAGACCCTGATGCATTATTCAAACATTCCTTTGAGTTCAGATGTTCTCTTGGTTTCAGCTGCCCCAACCTGCCCCATTTCACTAAATTAGCATTTTATTACTTCTTGTAGATAAAGTTGTCCTATGCCTCATTCTTCTGATACCAAGAAATCAAATAAATTCCTTCTTCTAGCTTTTGGTTCACTGCTTTGTCTTAGTTAATTGAGGAATGCAGGCGGATCCCCTCCCAGCCCCATACCTCCTGGTTAGACTGGTTTTTTTAGATGTTACAAAGAAACAGTCTTTACTTTAAACACTATGTTACAACTCCAAAAGAAATGTACATTCATCACATTTCTAAACTTCTGTTAATAATAACAGAAAATACAGAAAAACCTTCCGATATTATACATATAGTATTCGTTTTAATATTTGCAAAAAGCCTGCTTGATAATATGCATTTAGAACATGCACATAGCTATGGACACTAATAACTTTGCCTTCATGGGACGGATTTAACAATGCAATAAAGGACTTGCTCTTACAACTACTCAGCTTCTAGTCTTCAATGAGGATGTGCAGACCTCTTGACAACACTGGACAGGTGGTCTAGGGTTTTTCTGGGGTTCGTTTTGATTTTAAAAGAGCTAACAGTTAGTTCTCTTTTCCTCTGTAAATATGAGCTATGTTGCCCTACTTTCTGATTAAAAGCTGTGAAATTTATACTTTATTGTTATACTGCTATTTCCATGAATTTTACTTCAACTCTTTGTGTATAGATAGTAAGTGTAGAACAAAATATGCAGATTGGAGATCAGGTCTATAAAACAAAGCAAAAATCTGCTTATAATTAATCACCCAAAATAAAACTTTAAAAATAACCTAGCCTAATTTTTTGGCACAGATGGGTAGTAAATGAGAACATAAAATATCTCTCCACTGTGCATTCCAAAGACTTCCTAGATTAAGTTGTTAGTAGGCTTTTCTCTCAAGTTCTCCTCATTATTTTTGTACTTCCATACTAACTCTAGATATTCCTTCCTTCAAGTCCCAAGAAACGGATGTTAGGCAGTCTCACTCTAAGTGCAGCAATGAGCCGTTATATAGAACTTGGTACAGTAGACAAGTGATCTAAACAAACTGTGAGCAGAGATGTTTATCACCAATTACAGGCCAGATGAGGATGTTTGGGAGCTTACAGCCTCACAGGAAAGGGAAATGACTGCAGCATTTCCAAGTATTACCAAATGTACAATACTGTTTGTTGGGGGTTAAGTTTG
>VYXD01015401.1:0-17200 GCA_013397195.1 Hylia prasina
TTGCCCCAAACTAAGACAATATCTCACTTCATGCCCTAGTTGCTACAGGAGCCTTTATCCTAGAATTGTTCTCTTCTGTTAATCCAAGAGGTGCCAAATTACTTGGAATGAGGAGTTAAAAATATCCCAAACTGTTTGCTGGTCCTAGCCAGGTGGAACATGGCATCTAGGTAATTAATATAGGAAAATGTATCCTTCACAATGTCTGTGTGCAGCCCCAGTAGATGGAGATTAGTTCCATGCATGGACCAAGAAAGGAAATATAACAGGTGCACCTGCAGCCATTCCTTCTCCATCTGCCAGAGGTTTATCTTGAACAGTTAAGCTGAAGTTTCATGCTCCTTTTTCGCATTTTCCAAACCAACATGTTAAAGAACCTCTCTACAGCTGCGGGTTAGGCCAGTAACTTCATCACTGGGGAATAATCTGGTTGCTGTGTTGAATCATTTACTGGAAGATTCCACAGAGAGGTCACTGTTGAGATATTCCTCTCGCAGTGTCCTCTGATTTCCTTCTTTGCCTCTGGCAAGATAATATCTCACAGGCAGAAAAAATTTATTCTTCACATCAGGATAATATGCACACATATATGTATAAATATGCCATCCTCAGTGCTCAAACCATCTGTACAAGTGTCACCACAAGAGCTATTGGTAGCTTTTTGCATGTTTCTTTACTTATTTACAGTCTGGAAAAGGCATTAAATTCCAGTGTGACTTTTAATTAGCAGAGAAGTGGTTACTCACTATTGCTTTGCTCTGGCCTTTTATCAGCTGAGCCCTGAGACAGCAAAGTGGATGCACCAACTTACCAGGTATTGCAACTTGCCAAGGAGTTGCAAGGTATTGAAACTCATCTTTAAGGAGTCTGCTCAAACTTAGCCCATATTTGCTGGTTGTCAATTTACAGGCCATATTGATAGTGGGCTGTCGCAGTGCGTGGTTTCCCGGCTGAGTGACAACAGGGGTGCGACAGTCCCCCTGCGAGCTCTGCCAATCCCAGCTATTGCAGGTCTAGCACAGGATCAGAGAACAGCGACACCGGACTTGGGGTGGAAACAAAAGAATTTTATTTAACTTAAGAGACAAACCCCAAGCCACTGAGAAGGGCTTTGCAAGGGATTTTATACCCCTAACAAAGGGGCAGGGCTTGAATTAAGAACCAATGAGGACAAGGTTAGGGATAAATGACAAGTAATATGACAGGGATACACAGCCAACCGGGAAAGCAAGGGGAGGGGAGAAGGTCACATGGGCCAATGGGGCATCGAGGATTAGGGGATTTCCCAGGCGGGGATTAGGGAAGAGGCTGGCTCACAGGGGAGACAGACAAGGGAGGTTCTGGAAAAGGAGGTAGGGATAACCTAAGATTGACAATGAAATAGGAGGTTCCCAGAACTTAAGAGAATGGGGGTGTCTTGGGTTAAATAAAATTGGAGTAATGTAGACACATACAATCATTGGAAAACACACTGCAACAGTGGGCTGTTTATAAAGGGGTGCCTTAATGAGAAGAAGAAGGATAGCACACACAATTCCCAGAGGCATTTATAAGCCTTGATTTGGAAAGATTTATGTTAAGTGTTCATTGTATTGTCTGTCTCATTTGGTTTTATGTCATCTACTGAAACTATCCCTCACATATCAAATGTACTTCTGTCACAGACTGGGCTTTTCTTAATCACATTTCAAAATTTACCCATTTATTGTCTCCTTTTTTGTCATCTGATGCATTTACAGACTTTTTTTTTTCCAATTTATTTTTCCTCCTGAAAATTCTTATTTGAAGAGCAGAACATCTGCAATGATGGAATAACAGGCTGATTGACAAAGATCTCCACACTGACTCATCAATAAGTGTGCGGCTAAATAAAATCAAGAATTGCAAAAGAAATAGGGAATATATAGTAGTTTCATTGACAGGAGAAAGACCACAGCTATTTGAAGTTCTGTGATGTGGGATGTCTGTAGGCTTCTAAATGACTTTTGCAATTTGTTATCTTTATAAATTACTTGAATGGACTATAAACAAGTCAGATTAACTGGGAAAACAATAATGAGAAGAGGAATGACTGCACTTCAACTGTCAAGAAAGTTTCAGTGTTGTCTTATATTATGACTGATGCCTAAGAAATAAATTATTCTACATAAACATTCAGCTTTATTAAAAAGAAAAAAAAACAAATAGAAGGAGGAAAAAATAACAGCATAAAACTAAGAAAATAAGGTTTTCAGAAGAGGATCTGGGAGAAAGGAATGGTGCTTTTCTTTTAAGTAGCACTTTGATTATCTGGAAAGATAATCCCTTGATATGTCAACATACTGTATCTTCCATTAGATAAGCATCATGTTTTCACATCTGTCTTATTTCACTTAAAACATACAGCTAAGCTTTCTTTCCCCACAGCTGCGTATTTTAATAGGTCTGAACACATTGTTTTAACAATGAAAAACATGCACAAAAACCTGCCCTGTTTTGAAACCAGTGCCTCTTTTGTTATTCAGCAGAACCATTCCCCAGAATTCCTGCTGGTAAAACCAATGTTTGCACATTAACCTTTGCAGCTATTTCTAACATACAGAACTTAATTCCTGGTAGCTCCCTGTCTGGAAAAAATATGGTAGCTCAAGCAAATGATGAAAAGTTGCCTGGCCAAATGTACAATACCTATAAACTAAAATTTATATATATGGTATGTTTTAATTAAATGTTTTAAATTGTAGACTTTTCGGTAGAAATTTCAAGTAGGATAGAAAAAAAATTGCTCTGCTATATAAAAGGAGACAAGAGCAAAAAAAAAAAAAGTATGGAGTCAATTGTGATATTCCCCTTTGTCAAAAGAAGTGAACTTTCCTCTATTCCCCTTTGTCTATAGCAGAACTCCTACTAGCACATAAAAGACTAGGATTTTATCCCTTGACTCTATATCTTATGCAAGGAAGTAGCAGAAGTATAAGTGAAAAATAAACAAATATATTTTCATGCTAAAAATAATCTAACTTTCTACTAAGAAAAAGCAATGATTATGTCAGTGAACACACAGATATTTCTTCTTCCTTCTTTGGCGCATAGTATTTTACAAGCTCAGGCATGAAAACCAGCTTAGAGACGTACTTGTTAGATTTCCCTTATTTCTGACATTTTACAAGAAAAATAAAATAGTTGTAAGATTTATGAAAAGCAGATATTGCAATTTCATGATGATGGAGTTAAAAAAAATCTTTTCTATTGGCAAGTTGATGTCAAACATCTCATAGGAGAGTTACTGAACATGAGGACATGTGAAAACCAGAGAAGAGATATCTGGGAGCAAAGTAAAGAGTTTTCCAAAAACTAAGAGTGCTTTTGTGAAAAAGCAGAAGCAATCTCTTCACATGGAAGAGGGATGAGAAATAAAGATCATAAATTGAAATGGGACATTCTTGACATAGTGGGGCGGGGGGCAGAGAGAATCACCATAAGGGGAGAGCCAGGGAGAGGGACAGGCTGCCCAGAACAGGGGCTGGGAAACATCTTTCCCTGTAAGCTTGCAAGACACAGCTGGAAAAGCCCTGAGCAACTTGGTCTGAGCTCAAATGTGACTCTGGGCAGGAGTTTGCTCTAGAGACCACCTGACAATTTAGGGTTTACACTGAAAAAAAAAAAAAAAAATTGGAAGATACAGGAGATTCAACATTATATAACTGCTGAATATCAAGGTGATTTAAGGAACATAAAATTTCCATAATCTCTTTCTAATTGAAAGCATAATGTAATGCTGAAATCCTCTAAATGTTCCAATGTACTCAACAACTAGAACTTATATTCACATTTATTCCTGAAACTGTGTTAGATCTCAGCAAAGATTCTGGTGGCTATGTATTTTAAATTTGGATTGGAAATTTTAAGATATATATTTTCATAGCAGGGCCTATCCACCTTGACTGCAGTGAGAAAAATATTTTTAAACTCTCACAGGCTGTATAAAAGACAGAATAAGGGCTAGTTTATCCAATAAGAAATGTGGTTTCTTCAGAAAGGAGCACTGTCATCATCCTAAATCCTCAAAGAAGGAGCTGAAACTAATCTTTTGAAACAAATAATGAACAGAGATCATGATGAAAACCGACTTGTTATTGGAAATTTCATTTTCTATCCATTGAAATAAATCTAAATATTTCCCTTTTTTTCACCCCAGAAAGTGCTATTCAGTCAGATCACTGTTCTCAAATCCCTAACTGATGCGCTCCCGGAAGAAGGATTCCTGGGCTTAACCACTTCTGCGTAAAGTGCAGAGACCCAGAGTCCACAAAACCTCCTTTTCTTTTTAATCGTAGAAAAACCCTATCTAAACCCAATCCTAAACTTCTATTTTTGTAGTCCACTATCATTTTAAAGTAACTAAAAAAGAAAATGTGAATAATGTAACTAAAAAAGAAAATGTGAATAAAGGGTTTTTTTATTCCTTTTTTCTTCTAAAGACAAATGAAAATACTCCTACCATAGAGGAAAGGGAAAGAAAAGATTTTTTTTTTTTTCATCTCAGGACAAATTTAAAACAAAAGTAATCAGAATTTTCAGTCAAGCAGAATTTCAAGTTTCTAGCCAGTTCACAGTCGGAGCTGGTTATTAAATTCCATTAAGCAAGTGTGCCTTCACATCCTTGAAAAGACTTTTTCCTCTGGAACATCCAGCTGTCAGAAAAGTTGTCATTTAGCCCTGGGCCATGATATGTTTTGCTCCACTGTGATAATCTGCTTTGCTTTTGTGAACTTTAAAGAATTCTGCTACCATTTTGACAAGGATTCGTCACATTTATAATGCTTCTATGCAACTTCTATGGAATTTTCTGTGTGTTTTCATGCAAAATGAAATATGCTGTTGCGACTATTATGTCCAGACTTTACCTTTTGCCATAGCTGGTGTGGATTTTGTGTCTTCTCTTCATCAACCCTGTGTTGGTTGTAAAGTTAGATCCTACAAGTTAATTAATGGCTTCCAGATCTTATTGCATTTATTCATCTATGAGTTACTGAATAAATTAAGAAATTAAGTTATAGTCTTGGATTGTGTCATTTGGGTGCATCACAGCAAGTGTAAAATGTACATAAATTTCTACAGGATAAGTGCTCAGACGTTGGTTTCATTTTCCTTGTTAAGTGCTTTGATGATTAAAAATAGGATTCTCCATCTGCTGAAATTTGTTATGGCTATGGCTCTAATATAAAATCTGTCCATTATTTTAAGGATATGTTTGGCTGTATAACCACAAGACATTATTGTTAGTAGCATATAAACTATGCAATTAATTTGACACCAATTCGCTAAATGAAAGATTTTGCAAATTGGAGAATAAACACAGTAAGGTTTTCATTCCAGTTTCAATTTAGCCAGATAATTTTTTTTTCATTTTCCCCTCTTATTACAACCAGATAAAGTTTTGGTTTTTTTCCTTTGTTTTAAAATTGTTTAAACTAAAGTTTCCTTTTCACAAAATGTACAAGATAAAAGATTTTCTCGATTCACTTTCTATTTTTCAGTCCCACACAGATTCTTATTATCATGCTTTTATATTTATGCCTTTATTTTATTGCAATCACTGTTTCCTTTTCCTTACATGAAACAAATATCATATCTTAGGAAAATCTGAACATTTCTACTAGAGAGGAAATAAACTTAATGTGGTCTTCTCTGTTGAACCGCAGTTAGTCCATACAGAATTATTTTTTAAAGTAATTAACATCCCAGCCTAAACATTAGGATATTAAAGTAACATGGCATACAAGAGTCATTATCACAGTAACTTTGCCTGAATGTTATGAGGCTTTCTGAAACCTTTGTGTCTGTTTTGGGGGGCTTTAGATGATGCAAGTTTTTGACTATAGGCATGCATTTTAGTTTTTGTGTGTTTCTGTGGAGTCAGACCCACTGGAGACAAATCACAATTTCAGTCTTGGACTTGTATTAAAATAAACATATGTGATAAAACAAGTGCTGGGAAGATTAGAGTGCTACTGACTCTCAGTAGGAGCTACTAACACTATTCAGTGATACAACTCTGAAAAATTTTTGTGTGGTACATTATTTTGAATTTACCACAAAACTAGGTTTTCAGCCCAGTTTCCCCATAAATACTGAATGTCAGATGGAGCTGAAAGCTGTATTTATTATTTCTAAAGGCACGTGTGCTGGAGTGTGAATGATTTGCCTGTTGGTAAGTTTACAAAGGTAAATTTTTATGTTTTACTTTCTTCAATATGAGCCCTCTAAAGGTTCACGTATTTTAAATTAGAGATTTAATGGAAAAGTTCAGCATCAAGGGTGTGATAAGATGATAGGGAAATGAAATCCTTATATAAACAAAGCAGCATACATTCAGTTTTCAGTTTTTTCCTCATTGTGTGTTACCAACTTAACATCGGTGAAAACATATTCTCTGTCAGAGCAGCCATAAAGGTGACCTGGTTATAATGGGGAAAATTACTGACAGAAGACATCTACCAAAATACTGACAGACTAAATCTCTGCCAGCCTGAGAATCTGGAACAACCTTGATGAGCACAAGTGGGAGCTTGGGTTGGCCTTGATAGGTACAGCTGGGGCTCTGCAACATGCTGGATAAGCACAAAAAAAAACCTGCCACAACCTGCAGAACAAAGAAACTGTTATAACCTACAAACTGACCTCCTAAGAAAGCAGAACTCAGCAACAAGGACTGGTGTCCTATGCCCATTTATGTATTCATATTAAAGATATAAAAGTAAATCATTGTCTGTCCAAAATGAGCTTTTCTCTTCAAGTATCCCTGTGTGAACTTAACTATACACTTGTTTTGTCTCCATTTCTGGAAGAAGCTAAATGGACTGGATTGGTAATAATTTGAAGGAAAAATATTTATATAGGCATGCATATAAATAATTCAACAGCTTGTTCTTGACTAGTGGCAATTCATAGTAGCTTGAATATATATATATATATTTTGTATATGTTTACATATATAATACTTGCTTTACTGATCACAAGTGTATACCTTAAAAGTAGTTTGTAATAAAATCTCTGTGGGCTTGGTCTTACTGAATCTTATGAACATATTATCATGGCCAACTTGTGGGATGGGAAACCCCTGCAGATCGAGGTTCTCATAGCTACATACTCAAAAAGGAAACAGCCTTAATGGTTAGCTTTTAATATTAAGAAATAACGAATTATCTCTTGCAATTTCTAATCTTCATGATTTCTACTGTTATTCTTTGCCTTACTAAAAAGATTAACATAACAACAGCATCTTGCCAAACAAGAGGAATAGAAGTATGTTTTGTTTTATTCGAACATCTCAGTCCTAATTTGTCATAAATTTGCTTTGTCATAATTTTGGATAAAATTCATACCCAAATTAATGCTCTTTACTTTGAGATATTGCTACAGAGTGGAATTTAATGCTCTGTCTGTATCTCGCAATATTTGCATTTCTCTACTGTCATCTGTCTATGTACATAAACAAGCCCATAAACAATATTTTCCTATCATATATTTGTATTGCATTTCTTATGGGGACAAGTGTATAGATGTTATAGAATCATTTACGATGAAAAAAATCTTTAAGATCGTGGAGTTCAACCATTAACCCAGCTGTCAAGTCCATGACAAAACCACGTCCCTAAGTGCCACATCTACATGTATTTGAAATACTTCCAGCATCTTCCTGCATCTAATAGGAAATGTATCAAAATTTTATTTTTCTTTAACACTAGTGTCAATGACTTCCAAAATTGTGACAATGAAAATCCAATTCAAGAGCAAGATACATCAGGAAGATTAGGGGAGCTGTGAGGAACCAACAGAGTTTCAAGGAGCAGTGGAAAGAGGCTGGGAGCAGTAAGACAGAGATAACAAGCATAATAAAGTGGTTATTCAGCCACTTCCCTGGACAGCCTATTGCACTGCTTGACCACCCTTTCAGTAAAGAAATAATCCCTAACATCCAACCTAAACCTCCCCTTTCACAAGTTGAGGCCACTTCCTCTTGTCCTGCTCCTTTCTGTCTGGGAGAAGAAATTGGCCTGCACTTTGCTACCACCTCCTTTCTGGCAGATGTAGTGAGTGATAAGGTCTCCCTGAGCTCCCCCTTCTCCAGGTTCAACTGCCCCAGCTCCCTCAACTGCTCCTCATCAGACTTGTGCTCCATTGCCTTTCTCTAGACAAGTTCCAGCCCCTCAATGTCCTTCTTGTAGTGAGGGCCCCAAAACTGGACACAGCACTCGAGGTGCAACCTCAGTCAGCAGTGCTGAGTACAGGGGGGCAATCCCTGCCCTGGTCCTGCAGGCTGCACTATTGCTGATACAGGCCAGGATGACAAAATAAAATTTATTAAAAAAAAAAAAAATTAACCCCCTGATATAATGTAGCAAACTGTCTTGTTTATCTCTGTGATTTTGAAACATTGTACATGAATTTATTTTATTGAAAATTTAAATTAAAAACCCAATAACAGCACCCCCCCAAACATACAAAGGAGAACATTCTAAAAGGTCTATTTGTTCTAGAACTTTTAACAGCAGAAAATAAGAATTTTCTGTATACGTGTCACTTCAGCCACAACTATAATTAAGAGCTAATTATAAGGGTGTTTGGGCAGAAATTAAATAAAATTGTATTTTCTAACACAGGCAAAAAACATAGAGAAGAGTATTTAAGCCAAAAAGCATTAAAATAATACTTCTTTTATACCTATCTCGTCCATTATGACTAGAAATTTAACAAAAGGACCTTTGCATCAAAAAGCTAATCTGAGACACTTGTGCTTTCTTTCATAATCTGGTCCACAAAAGATACAAAAGATGTGTATATATATATAGATATATTTTAATTCTGTCCTTGTTTTGATGAATATGTGCAATTTTTTTTGCTGTCACACTCACAGCTGACAGCCAGGAGACCTGCCATGAAAAGGAATTTTCCACACTGTCCCAGTACTTCCATCAGCATGTAGGCCACCCTTCAGCTTCCTCACTCTCACCATTACCTGTCTTCATCCCTAGCATCATTCACTGTTTCTGTCTCACATCTACCACAGTATGTCTCAATCCCAGTTCAGAAATTATACACATTTTCCATTTAAAACTATCCTGGGCCTTGTGTAGTAATCTGTTTTGACCTCGTACATCCCGGTGTGAGTTGCCCCAAACTGAACCTTCCCTTAGGATCCAGAAGAAATGAGAAATATGGTGGCAACAGCAGTGGTCTGCAGTGAGGGGCACAAAGAGACCAGAGTTTGTGGGAGGCAAGTCTGCATTGTGCACTGATTGAAAAAGAGAAAATGAAGTTAAAAGCATTTAGACCAAAATTTTTAGACCAAAAGGTCTGAAACGCCGACCATAAAATATAGGATCTATAGACTAGACTAGACTAGACTAGGCTAGGGTAGACTAAAATAGAACAGAACAAACCTGAACAGTTCCAGTTGGAAGAGACCTACAGTGATCATCTTAGTCCCATTTCCTGTCTGCTACAGGGCTGATCAAAAGTTATTAAAGGAATTGTCAAAATGCATCTTGAGCACTCACAGCCTGGGAATATCGAGCACCACTCTAGTAAGGCTGTTTTGTGTGTCTGGCCATCTCAGTAAAGAAATGTTTCCCAATATCTAGTCTGAAACTCCTTTTTTAAAGCTTTGAACGTTTCTATACTTATTGTCAAACTATAATGTGCAAGACCAGATTGTAAACCTTGACTCCAAAAGGAATTACCTCATTTGTTGTTTGGTTTTTATGTGCTCTTAGACTTGCCTTAAATGTTCTGGAATCTATCTCTTTGTGGGAGATCACCTCTGTCACATAAGAACTCTTGTCACTGAAGGTGCTCAAATGTACAGGCCCATCTTGGGGTAAATTAAGGAGCGTGTTTGAGTAGTTTAATCTAATCTATTGCTCCTCACTCTGAGTTCAGAACAGACCAAGTTCACAACCTTCCCAGCATTTTACATATGTTGTCCTTCAATCAGGAGACATTGTCATGCCTGCTTGCCTTGTTCTGTGGACAAGGTAAAGATCTGAGTTTCCAATGCTTCCTGTAGCCTTTCAGGGACATCATAGAGAAAAAAGGTCAGCTGTAAGTGCTCTGTAACAGGGTTTCATTTAGTCACATATTCAATTTGATTTTACTTTAGTGAGATTTCTTCATGAATTTGGGAGCAAGATTTGACATCTGGTGTGATTTGTATAAATTGTAGCTCACTTATTCTTTGTTTGACAGAGAACTAAATATGTTTAGATAACAATAAAAGGCAAGAGTATTAAGAAGTTCTCCTGTAACTACCACAGTCACAGCTCCTTAGAAGATGACACACAAATGCCTTGAAAATGGTTGAGTGCAAAATATCTGAGGCAGATTAATGAAGTTACAATAAATCACACGTGCGGGTACTCTTTGTCAAGCAGGAAGTGTCTTTGTCATGGTGATCCATAATTTGAACAAGAATTCTTCACAGTAGATCTGACACAGATGACATTAAAGTGTGTCTAAATGATGGTGAGGAACATCAGGGAGATATGTATTTTCCCCACATGAATCAGGGAAGGTAAATCTAGGTGACATTCTAAGTTAACCTTGTGGAGTCTTGTGACCTTTCAGCTAGGAAGGTCAAATTTTATGAATTTTGCAGCAAATTTTATTGCAGCAGTCCCAATGATTTATGGACAATTTGAGTAAAAAGAGCAGACCAGAGAGGACAGGAAGTTCACCACAGAAGGCACAAGTAAGCAAATGATAATGTAAAATACTGTAGGTAACAACGCGGGTGGCAATTCTGAGCACCTAGCACTGTCTGTTATGATTTTATATTTTTCATTTATTTTAGGTGAATCAAGCTTATTTCAGCTGAACTGATTTAATTACTGAGCTCAAGTCTTACCACAAGTGAAGTGTGTGTTTCATACAAAGGAAAGAACGTGGAGGGGAACCAAACTGGATGAAATTTAGCTACTTGTATTCTAGGTATTTTGTCTGCTTTTTGTCTTTAAGCCTTGTGCTAGCACCAAGAGCAGCAGAGAAACTCCCTTCTGAAAGCTTGTTAATGCTTGTTAACTCATCTCTGTCTTACTGCTCCCAACCTCTTTCCACTGCTCCTTGAAACTCTGTTGGTTTCTCACAGCTCCCCTAATCTTCCTGATGTATCTTGCTCTTGAATTGGATTTTCATTGTCACAATTTTGGAAGTCATTGACACTAGTGTTAAAGAAAAATAAAATTTTGATACATTTCCTATTAGATGCAGGAAGATTCTGTTCTGCCTACATAGCTGGTGTTGAATGAGCTCTGATATTCTCACACTCTATGCTAGAGTGGTGTCAAGACACTGGCCAATGTCCACACAAAGTGAGACATTGAGACATTTAAAGATATTTTCTACTTCAATACCTAGATATAAGGAATTTTGTTCAGTGTCATCCAGGACAAACAAGAGTCCTTTATCCTTGCTGATAATCCTTCGAGTCACCTGATCCTTCAAGAATTTCTTTCTTAATACAAGGGCTCAAAATATCATTTTTGCTTTATACGTGACAGTAGTTTGCTTTAAATTGAAATGGAATCTCATAGTCCATTGGTACATTTGACTGCAAATCATGATCTGAATTATACTGTTCATATAAATTTTTCAGACCACAGGTTTGAATTTAAATCCCTGAGATGTGTCTTATTACACATAATCAGAGGCAGTGTTTTTTAGTTCTGTGTTGGACTAATAACCTGTTTGTGGAATTGTAGTATTGCAACCCTTATCTTTCAAAACAACACTTGCTTCTAATAAAAAAAGCCACCACCATTTGGATTTTCAGTTAAGCCATCTTTTAAGCATGGCAGAATTGCTGAGGATGGAAAAGACATGTGGATATCTCCAGTCCAACCCTGTGCTCAGAGCTGGGACAGCTAGAACACGTTGCTGAGGGGTGTGTCAAGTGAGGCTTTTGTATGGAATAGGTGGGGACATCATGGTCTCTCTGTTCCAATATTTGACTTATCTCACAGTCTCTTATGCTCAGATAAAATTTCACGACATTTAATTTGTGCCCATTGTCTCTTGTCCTATCAGTGGTCACTGCTAAGAGGACTGGACTCCATACTCTTTGCTCCATTCCACTGTGTATTGGTATGCATTGATAAGATCACTCTGGAACCTCGCTTCTCCAGACTGAACTGTCCCAGCTCTCTCAGCCTTTTTTAATGTGACAGATACTCCAATCCTGTTGTCAATCTTTGTGACTCTTCACTGGAGCCCAGCACATAGCTCCAGTATGCCTCTGCCTTTCTTGTACTGGGAGCCCAGAACTGGGACCCACACTCCAGGTGTGTCTTACCAGTGCTGAGGTGAAGGATCACCTCTCTACCTACTGGCAAGGGCCTTGCTAATAGAGCTAAGGTAGCTGTTTGCCTTGATTGCTGAAAGGGAACCATGCTGGCTCATGTACAGCCTGGTACCTACCAGGATCACCAGGGATTTGTCTGTCAAGCAGTTTTCCAGCTGACTGGAGCTAGCCCGTACTGGTATCTGGTATCAGGTGCAAGAGTCAGCATTTCCCTTTGCTGAACCTGATGGGGTTCCTTTGCCTATTTCTCCAGCCTGTCAAGGTACCTCTGAGTAGCAGCATGACCCTCTGGTATATCAGCCCCTTCTCCCAGTCTGGCATCATTTCAAAAATCAGTGAGGATTTTCTTGGTTCCATCTTACAGATTGTTAATGAACAAATTTAAAAATATTGTTCCTACTACTGGGGTCACACCATTAATGTTTGGCTTCCAGCTCAAAACTGTGCCGCTATTTTCAAACCCCTGAGCCTGCCAAGTCAGAAGGTTTCACTCTTCTTAATTTTCTCCCCGGACATTTTAGAACAGTTTTACTTGTTTCCTCTTGCTTCTTCCTTTCTTTCTATTACAGAATCAGCTTGTGAAATATCCAAACTAAAAACTTACCTGGTACATCTTTTCAGTGTTAGGAGTTACAATTCTGTGTGAGAAAAACATTGTTCTTCCAGCCAGAGGATCAAAGAAAAAGCAGCCCAATTGTTTGTTGGTCCTAGTAGCCAAAATACAGCTCCAGCATTGAAATGGAATGATCATTAAATTAATGAGTAGAAGTCATACTTTCTAATCCTCTAGGAAGGGTCTGATTAGAGGCCAGTGTGCATCAAATGCCTGAAAGGCGGTTGTAGGAGGTGAGTTTCAGTCTCTTTCCGCAGGTAACAAGTGACTGGACCAGAGGAAATGGTCTCAAGTTGTTTTGGCGGAGGTTTAGATTGGATATTAGGAAAAAGTTCTTCATTGAAATATTGGCCAGGTGTCGGATCAAGCTGCCCAGGGAAGTGCTGAAGTCACTATCCTGGGAAGTATTCAAGGCATGTGTAGATGTGGCACTTGGGGATATGTTTTAGTGGTGAACATGGCAGTGTGGGATTAATGTTTGCATTCTATGGTCTTTGAGGTATTTTTGCCAGCCTAAACAATTCCGTGACTCTGTTTAAACCCTTTCCAACAGATGGCAGTCTACAGTTATACTTTGGGGTTCCTTTTGTCTTTTCTATTGGTGAGCAAAACAAGATGATGCTTTGGGCATAAAGCAGTGTATAAGTAAGTAGCGTCACTGCTGTGCACATCAGTGTACCTCTTATGATACATGGAGGTAACACAATGGAAACCGAAGTTTAGAAATCCAATTTATCTTGCTGTGAATGGAATTGCATCCACTACAGGCAGCAATTAGTTCTGTTCTGTAATGCTCTTACAGAAATGTGACATTGAAAAACTGTTTGCAATCTACTAAGCTTGAGATCAGGGAGTTTAGAAAAATGTTAATTCCTGATATGCAAAGAAGAAAAAAGAATTTTTACCAACTGCAGCCAAAAGACCAGATCACAACTGCTGAAGTAATGAAGTAGAAGTTGCCTTCATCTTCAGTTACTTATACAGTTTATAAAAGCATATTATTCTGTGGATGCCTATTTCTCTCAGCACTGAGTTTCTGTCACAACTGAATTATGGGTACATCTATTTTAAGTCTTTACCTTCATACCAGTGTCTACAGCCCTAAGACTGATAAATGAATGATAAACGAACATGATGTTGAAGTACTTGAACACTGATTATTTTTTTCCCTGTGCTTTTGCAAGTATCAAATAGACAGTTCCCTCATGAAGTAAATATATATCACCAGTCCTGTTGAAGCTTTAGCATGTTAATGTTCAGGTAAGTATTTCCTGCCTACATGCAAGACAGTGAATAATGGGATTATGTATCAGGTCTTATAAACTGATTACCTACGATAAACGGATATGGGGCTTAATAGTGTAAGAAGTTTCCTGTACTGCCATATTTTTGTCTGCATATAAACCAGCCTTCTAGCAGAGATTAAATTCTTTTTTAAAGAATGGGTTTATACATTTTTCATTGCTTTCCCTCTTCCTAAATTCACACTCAGTGTTATTCCTAAAGGCAGCCAGGAACATAACAGCCGTTGTGCTAAGCAGACCTAGATGCTGGGGACTGTAGGAGCTTATGTCTTCCACTCATAACACTTAGAAATTGTGCCATCTATTTTCCCTGGGAAAATTAATTACCAGAATGTGGTGTTAGTCAGGACTTCTATACACTTTTACCTTAGAATTACTTGTAATTTGAGATTTTTTTTTTTTAATTGGAAAGTATTAGATTCAGAACTCATTTGCTTCTCCATGAGAACTTAACACAGAGGAATGTTCAGAACAAATATTTAGAGGATTGTATACTGTTATTTTCTGCCCTTGAATGAAAAAACAGCTTCATATAAATGTCTGAAGGAAGGATTTATATAGACATGGCCTGTATCTATGTCACCTGACTCAGAAATATGCCCCTATCCATCCGATGCTGATGCAGGAGTACCTTTGCTCCTCATTTCCCTTCAATTTGAACCTGCCAAGAATCCCTGTTGCAGTCACCCTATTCAAGATGAAAAGGCATTGTAACTTGGAGTGAAGTGTTTGCCCAAGAAACTGTGCCAATATTAATATTAAAACCAGATCAATTTCTTTGCACAGAGAAATATGACTACATCCTGGTTTAGTGTGGTTTAATGAGTTACTGTCTGTAATTAGTAAATAATATGAGTCTGAGAAAGCCTGTATGCGTACTAACTCTTACCTCCTACATGTATTTTCTAGTCATAAGTCCTAAAGGGAGGTTGTTGGTTCCTTATTTTGCAAGTAGAGGAACTGCTATTAGAGAAACTGAGAAAGGGTGAGGAAGGTGGATTGCATCAGCAGCATCATAGTTTATGATCATTTCCCCCAAGTTCCAAGGGCATAATCTAAATATTTAGAAAAAAATCAAGTTTTCACAAATCTCATCCTGGAAACATTGAGAGGAATCACATTATCTTTTTTTGTCCATCTGAATGTCACCTAGAAAAAGCAAAGCACCTGCAGACAATAGCAAGAAGTAGTCATTGTGATTTACTTATCCTATTATAGATAGACAAGGAAATGGCATGAATTCCATAGTGGAAAGGTCTGATCTATTCATTTAAAAATAAGCATTTAATAACTTCTGAGGTAGATACCTTGTTGTATCTGAGAGATATCCATATAAAGCTGGCAGGCAACCCCAAACCCAAAAGTTATTCATACTTCTGGCTTTCTAATTGAGCCTGAGACATCTAGAGTGGTATTAATGACCTGTGCATGGGCAACCAGGTAAAGCTGGAAATATTTACTATTCCTCCTAACACGTAAAGCCTTGTAGATGCCTTAAAAATAATTTCTATGTGACTAAAAATAGCTCTGACCCACTCAGAGCTCTCACACATCCCATGGGTTTGTAATGTGCTAGAGCCTCTGTTCTGCAGTTCATAATTATCATGGAGAAAGCAGTTGCAGATCTGGGTTAGCCATTTTGAAAGGGTGGTACCTGTCTTGCATCCCTAGTCCCACAAAGTAGGATAAGCCTGTTGAAAAGTCTAATCCTATACCTTTCCTTAATGAGCCCAAAGCCTGCCCATAATTCAGCACATAACAACTGCAATGGCTGAGGCACAGCAGAGAGCTTCAAAACAGGTGTGGTACAGGAGCTTGAGTGATACCATTTTACTTCACTTGGCTTCTTCACCTGACCAACAGGTAAGAAATCTGAGAGTGCTGAGCCTCTCTCAGGACTAAAGATTTAATTGAGTAATGAAATGAGTTAATGGTCTGGTATGTGGTAGTTTGGCTTCAGTTCATGATGAGCTCAACAGTAACCATTTTTTACCGGCTGCCAAAGTAGAAAAACCCAGAAAGCCAAGACCAGCAGGCTTCAAGTATATGTTTAAAGAAAAAGTGCTTCCCAATCACACCTCACAGATTGTCTATCAAGAAATCAATGGACTTAAATAACTCGTGTCAATTTTGGACATAGTTTACATTTTGTAGGCTTGAATTTTGATTCTTATATTGATTTTATGTCAATATAAATCCTTCACTTCATAGGAGCTAGTGGATTTAAATCTGTAACAAAACATAACCGGACCTATTTGCTTTTAGCAAAGACCTTTGACTTCACTGCTACCAGGATTATATAGGAATGGTCAAAGGACTCCACCATAAAATGTAGGTGTACTCAATTTCATTTTAAGTATGTGCCACGTAATTACATTGCTAAGATAAATTCATTCTGCAGACTATGTTGGTGCTAATTGCAAATAAAAAGAAGGCAAAAGAAGAAAGCTCGAAAAAGACATACATCTTCAAGGTGTGTAAAATCTAATTTGGGAACCTCAGTATGCACATAGAATTGAAAAAAAAAAATTGGATCAGATATTCAAACTGTTCCTAGTATGTCCCTTAGCATAATGGCAGTGCATATGTGCATGTCTGTGTGCATATAGAAATAGACATACATGTGCTTATGTATGTCTGTAGACATACATATATTTATATATTAAAGTTAAGAAAGAACATTAGTGGATCTAAGTAGAAAAAAAAAGTCTCAATTCCATAAGGCTTTGCTACATCTGAACACAAAGGTACAAATGAAGCTCAGTCAATTTACCTTTTGGTAATGACATTGGTGTTTGTCTTGTGGGAAAGGTCATTTTGCCTTGAGGGATTGAGAAGGAAAAATAGCAGCTCAAAAGTGATAATAAAGAATTTTTCAGTCTAAGACTTTTGAAAGTCAATTCCAGTTTTGTGATTTCATAAATATTTGAGAACCCCCCCCCC
>VYXD01015401.1:17230-34047 GCA_013397195.1 Hylia prasina
TTTTTTTTTTTTCGGTTTGGCAGTCCATTTCTCATGCCATAATCAGTGTTTTCACAGGAACCTGTTGGTCATCAGGGATGTGCATCAGCTCTGCTGTGCACACTTGGCAGGAGCTGTTTTCTTCCTTGTGCCTTCTCCCTCTGCCCAGTTTTGGAATGAGAAGAGGATTCTCTTGTCATCAGGAGATGCCTGTTCTTCAAGGGTTTCACTATATATTCCTTTATTCCTTTCTTTCATACTCTCAGTACTTGGGAAATTTTGGACAATGTCAATTGTATATCATTGAAATAAATTAACATGTAAAATTATAGAAGAAAACTGTAAAATGGTATATTTAATGTTTTTCTGTCAACTCTTATAGTTCAAATATTGCCTCTCCTGTTGTTCCCTCTCTTTTCACCAATCCCTGTCCTTTTTCCACATTGAATGGTGAAAATGTTTTTGTTTTTTCCAGTCCTGGTCTTTAAAAATCTAGTTTTCTTCTCCATTCATCTTTCTTTTTCTTTTTCTTTTTCTTTTTCTTTTTCTTTTTCTTTTTCTTTTTCTTTTTCTTTTTCTTTTTCTTTTTCTTTTTCTTTTTCTTTTTCTTTTTCTTTTTCTTTTTCTTTTTCTTTTTCTTTTTCTTTTTCTTTTTCTTTTTCTTTTTCTTTTTCTTTTTCTTTTTCTTTTTCTTTTTCTTTTTCTTTTTCTTTTTCTTTTTCTTTTTCTTTTTCTTTTTCTTTTTCTTTTTCTTTTTCTTTTTCTTTTTCTTTTTCTTTTTCTTTTTCTTTTTCTTTTTCTTTTTCTTTTTCTTTTTCTTTTTCTTTTTCTTTTTCTTTTTCTTTTTCTTTTTCTTTTTCTTTTTCTTTTTCTTTTTCTTTTTCTTTTTCTTTTTCTTTTTCTTTTTCTTTTTCTTTTTCTTTTTCTTTTTCTTTTTCTTTTTCTTTTTCTTTTTCTTTTTCTTTTTCTTTTTCTTTTTCTTTTTCTTTTTCTTTTTCTTTTTCTTTTTCTTTTTCTTTTTCTTTTTCTTTTTCTTTTTCTTTTTCTTTTTCTTTTTCTTTTTCTTTTTCTTTTTCTTTTTCTTTTTCTTTTTCTTTTTCTTTTTCTTTTTCTTTTTCTTTTTCTTTTTCTTTTTCTTTTTCTTTTTCTTTTTCTTTTTCTTTTTTTTTCTTTTTCTTTTTCTTTTCCTTTTTTCTTTTTTCTTTTTTCTTTTTTCTTTTTTTTTGTCTGTCACACAACATGGGTTTATACTTACTGCTTGCTCTGAAATATGGGCCTCGGATAAAGACGTAAACTCCTCATGAATGCAATTAGTAATCATCGGTGTACGTCACCATCAAAATTTGTTTTCACAGGTCACTTGATCTGTCTGTGTCTGCTTTTGGTTAGGTGGCTTGTGGGAAAACCCTGAACAGGTTTGTCTGGCAAAAAAAAAAAATCATGTTTTATAGCTTTGTCCATAAGGAGGAAACAGAGAGAAAAAGGAGAAAGTATAAGAGACATCAAGGATTATTTTAGATGTCTTGTGTGCTGCCTATGACTTGGTGTAACTTTCATTTTACAATGCATTACCATGAGTTCAGGAATTCACAGGTGTTTACAACACTAAAAATGAGCTAGCACCAGCTTTGGGGTGCACTGACAGAGCTTTAGAGCTGTGGAGAGGGAAAATCTTTTCACTCTATACATTTGTTTCAGTAGGAACTTGGCAAATGCTGGAGGAAGGACTGATGGCCCCATGTTAATTGCTTGTAAGTTTTGCTATTCTTATTTGTTACACTGTTGACTTACATTTATTTTTCACCATATTTGTTGTTCCTTGGATGAAAAAATTACTTGTTGAATAATTAACCCACTATATATTGTATTTTCACTGTGGAAATAATGACTATCGCTCATTGTAAGGAAGCTTAGAAATTAAAAAAAGTTTCATACCCATCTGTAAAAATAATGACACAGCTGAAGCCTTGTCACACAGTTTGAGTGTTTGCTGGAGGGCATAATGTCATTGTTGATAGCAGTACTCTCAGTGACTGGCACACAAAAACTAATGTAGCTTTCTAATACCAATAAACATTCATTAGGGTCTTGAAAGAGAAAGATGATCAGAACCTTGAAACCACAGCTCAAATGGGAGATAATGATCAAATGAGACCTTGGGTGAGAAATGTGGTCAGTTTTTCTGGAAGGTAAGATATTGTATGAAGACAGATAAAAGCTTTTGCTGGTGTAAATAGCTGGCACACAACTGGCATGATAATGACTCAGCACTTTTTGAGGGATGTCTGGGCAATGCTTGGGAGGTTTTATGCAACAGGGACCATTTCTAAAATCAATATGTGTGAGTCTGAATGAGGTTTTGCTTCTCTCCTCTCAGGACAGGCCTCCAAAACTATTCTAGGAGCTCTCAAACAATGATAATCTCTCAATCCCTAGGTTAGTGGAGTAAAACACAACACTCCTCAAAAGCAAGGACTATCAGTTTCACACTGCCAACATACCACTATGAAGGACTATAAATTAACCCTTAAAATATTTCAGACCTTTAACCTTAAGAAACCAGCAGGAATGAGAACCATGATTCTGAAGTGCAAGTTTCTCTTTGCATGGACTTGGAGGGCACCCAGGACTGTGCAGAATGACTGTAGCTTTCTGAGCTCTTTTATTTAGCTGTGGGTGAGTTGTCTTGGAGACATTCTCTATGTCTATGCCAAAATGTTTGTTGAAATGCCCAACTCTTTGGTAGATTTCTTTCTTCTCTTGCTCCCTGACACCTGGGTAATTACACTATTTTATTACCATTCTTTTAATTTCACTTGTTATATTCTTATTTATGCAGCCCTAGGTAATCTTAGGAGCAAGCATCCTTGAAAATTTCATTTCACTAGCAAGATATATAAGAACAGATTTTTATTTTCCTCCTTTTCCCACCTACATATTCCTTACTCTATTCCCAGTGAACATAATGCTGACATTTTAACTAATAGTATCCTCTTTATCACTTTCCTCTTTGTATGTTGGCAGTACTTGGCATACCAGGATCACATATTCTAGAAGTTTCTTCTCTGTTTCTGGAGAAAAGATATCATACCTCAAAACTTGTCACTCTACAACCTTAATTATCTTTAGCCTTTTGCTAAACAACATTAAACCTTTCTCCTCAAGAGCACTTTTCTTCCTAACATGAGAGATATAGCTAACACTGTTTGGTCTGGTAGCTTCTCCTAGAGTTGGCTTTGCAGTTCAGAAAATGTCATTACCAGTGCTTTAAGACACAAATAAAAAAGTCTTTTCATGTGGAAGAATATTTTCTGACTACTATACCCTCGTTTGCCAATATATGATACTTGGGAACTGAGCTGTATTACCATACCTATAAAAAGAGCAATCATAGCAGTGCAAGCAGCCTTTACTTCCCATATGTCCTGGTAACCTTTTATATTATCGCAGTGTTGTTACTGTCACAATAGGTTAGGATATGTCACCATTTCTATTATGTCCATTTCTATTATGTTTGAAACCACATTTTTCAGAGCTTTATAACTTTCATACTATGATAAACACTGAACTGAATCTTTATATGTGGCTTGTCAGATTAAAAAGATGAAGACATAGTGGCTGGATCTTGGGTGGTATATTACAACAAAATGGTAAAAAAAAAAAAAGACAAGAGCAAGTAGAATTCTCTAATTTTTGAGAGGATGAAATTTAGACATTAGTAAAAGGGAACATAAAATTTACTTTGAAATTAGGCTCTGCATTTTTGATCCTGAAAAGAAGATAACTCTGTTATCTGAATGAAGTAGAACTAAAATCCAAGAGCTCATAAGACCTAGGATAGTATTGCATTTTTACCACTTCTCTAGATTAAACAAGGAAGTTATTCTCTGCTGAGGAATACTCCTTGCAAGAGCTGGCAGAACAACACGTTCAGAGGGTGGGAGGGTGTTTCTGAGGGATGTCTGGCAATACTGACTGGAATGCTAACAGGCAGACTGTCAAAGAAATGGAAAAACTTCATGTCCAATGAAATAATGTTAATAAGCTCTTTTAAGAAGGTCATGGCATTCCTCTTTCCCACAGGTACCTCTGCAGTTTTCTGTGCAGTGCTTGAACTGATATAATAAGCCAAGATTACAAATATGTAACCCTCCTCATCAAAGATGACCAAGCAAGTACTTTCAGCTAAAATATTAATTTTAATTCACAAATCCAGGCAATATTTAGAGAAGTGAAAAAAAAGACACTTAAACAAGGCTATCAGTTTGTAGCAGCATGCTTGGATATCATGTCACAAGGGTAGTTACCCATATCCAGCCATTAAGAAGGAAAATCCTGCAATCAACAGACTGATAAACAGATGCTTTTTCCTGCCAGAAACTCCTGCCATGTTTCCATCATGTCTTTCTATATCCATTGGTCCCTATGCCAATTCCCAGCTGAGAGGAATAGCACTCAGCTTGGTCTCTCTGTGTTTGGATGTGCTCATACCCACATCTTGAATATATGTCAGCATCTCTGAGTACATTCAGGGAAGCAAATGAATTCCAGCATAAAATCAAAGTGAAAAAAAAAAATCTGTCTGCTCACAACACCTGAATGATGCAAATCTTAAAATGATACTTCCTTACTTTTCCAAGATTTGGTTTGTTCAATTCAAATAGACAACAGCAAGACACAGCTGATTATGAGGACCATTCTTAAAACTGCAACAGTGTCCCAAACACACTGATAATATTATAAGGGAATAAACTTTGCAAGGATCTGTGGGGAGATGTCCTTCTCAGTGGAGATAAAAATATTCATGTGATATTAGAGGATTTCCTGAGATTCACAGTCACTAGTATGTAGCAATAAAAAGCAAACATTAGCAATAAACTTAAAAAAATTATTTGGCTTATCTATACTCATCTTTCACCTTATTTGATTGCCCTGAATATTTTACTATTTGACTATTTGATAGTTAAATATTGAACTTTCCTGCAGTCCTGGTGTAAATTTAACTTTACATTTATGAAAGTGTTTGTTAAAGATGAGTATTTATATCCAGAAATATTTCATGCTTAGGCAAGAAAAGAAAAAACACAGTGTTACCTTGAGCCATGACAGCTAAGCAGTAGAGATCACATCTAGCCCAGTAGTGTCTTCTAACTCTTGAATTCTCAGCCCAGTCTTGAGTACATGCTGGGATATACACTGTGCTTTCTCTTCTGCAGTCTGGTTTCAGCATGAAAGGTTCTTGTGTGGATAAGCCAGGGCGAAATTAAACTGGACTACATGGTGTGCTGGAAAGCATATCTACTTTGTTGGTCAGTAGACACACATTTTTCTACTTACTATTTATATGATCACAGAGAAATCTTTACAAGAAACTGTAGATTTAAAAGTTGTCAAAAGTAATTTTGCTTTTCAATAATTAATGAGATATAGGAAATATAACCTATTTGTTGATATTCCACTGCACAATCATGCTAAATGCATTCTTTTGTGTTTATATATACACTGTTTGATTAAACTTGATTTCTATTTCAGTGGAAATTATTTATATAAAATATTTTTTTACTGAAAAATGTGCATTTGTATTGGAAAAACAAATGCTGAAGTGAAATTAATCAAATAACAGAAATTTACCCTGTGGGTGGAACAAAACCATATTTCCTATTTTATATTTTTAATAAACTGTTTACAAATGAATCAGAAGCAAAAATCATTTGGAGAAACTGGTTATAGAGCTAAAAATAAATGTATGTTTTACATACATTTACATATGTTTTGCAGCCTCCTCCAGGCAGTGTACAAACTAAGACACAAATTTTAATTAATATAGATATAGAACATTATTCACTCATTCTAGAAGTTATCTGAATTTTCAGCTGTCATTGCATAAAAAAATTAATCTATTTATGCAGGAATGAAGTAGTATGAAAAAACCACTGATGTACTCATAATTTTGCATAACATATTAATGAGAAATGATTATCAATACAAATCTAATCATTAAGGAAACAACTCAACAGAGAAATAAGGAGAAAATAGAGCAGCTGAGAAAACCAGTAATGTGGGTTTATAAGATTTATACAATTATCTTTGTCTCTTTGGTTTAATTACAAGGTAAGATATTAGTATACATAATTTTTATTGAGCTGGAAGGAAAGTTTTGCTGAATATATTGTACAAAATAATAAGTTGTCCTTGAATTTCCATGTGTTTGTCATTAAGAAAATGTACTGTTGAGGTTATGGCCGTGATTTACAGCAAGCAAATCTAATCAGATTATTTCTTAAAAAGTTATATTGTATCTGTTAATATTTATGAAACAAATAAACCACGCTCTGGAATTTTGCAGTGGGCGATTGCTGTGGTGCAGAGTCACTGTGAAAGCTGGATTGATCACAATAAAGAAGGTGCAAAATGTTCATCTATACTTACTGAGATAACAGCATATGAAAATATTAAAGCTGCATTACTGTTCCTCATTTCCCCAGTCCCTTCCAGTATTAGTTTAGCATCAAAGGTGGTCCTTTAATGTACTCTTAGTGATTAATTTTTCATTTCCAGACCAATGGTGTATTTGTTTTCAATCTATTAAAAAGTCTTTAATTCCAACCCCACATATTTTATTGCAATATTATTGATAAACATTATCTGACTACTGCAGCCCTGAATTCTTGGAATTTTTTTCTTGAACAACAAGTGCTAGAAAAACCAGGATATCAATATTTATCCAGAGAAAGATTTATCAATTGTATATTCTCTTTGATTATAACAGTGTTTCTTGATTAATATGGGTCCTGAATCCAAAATAAAAAGGTGAAAAAGGACATTTTATCATACTTCCATTCAGCGTCAACTATCATTCACTTACATATTCTGGACACAAAAGTAGCATGAGAATGAAAATGCTAGACAAAATGTATGAATGCGTTTCATTAAATATTGGCCTCAATTTCATGATGTATTTTCCATACACTTATTTATCAAAATAATTGGAGACCCAATGTTTTTTTCGCATTGCATTTTCTAAACATCACTTTTGCCTTGAAGTTTCATCAATGCCTAAACATTTAAAATTAATTTCCAATAACCCTTTGGGTTTGTTTTAGTGTGAAATATTCCTGGGATCAAAGGGTAATTTGGCGTACCAATGAACAGGATGTGGGTAATGTTGTGTTGGGAACATCTGTGAGCACTCATTTTGGCTGATCTCAAACATTCCACTTTTGTGCATCTGTTGGGGTAGGTAGAGTCTGGGTGGAGGATCCTTGGAGATTAGTGGGGGTACCATGCCAATCTCCTGATCTGAGGGCTGAGAGAGACTTGTCACCGTGCTTAAAGTCGGCACAATAGAACAGTACCATCAGTGGATAAGGAACTCTCTCCAGTTCTAGGAAATACTATGGTTGGATAATTCTTGAAGAAAATTTTCTTCTTTTATGTCACAAGCAATTCTGAAAGAAAGTTTAAGGAAAGGTACCTTGGGAAAACTAGAAACCTTTCAAAAATAAAAATTTACCCTTCCCCAGGACATTAGCACTTTGTTGAGGCAGGGGCTGTTCCTGTGCTTCTATCTGATGGGATATTCTGCACAGTTATTTTTGATGATTCATTTTAGAAAGGCCAAATTATTTTTCAGCATGTATAGTCCAAGCAAGACTGCAAGTGTTTAATAAGTAATTAAAACCTATATTAAATATGAGAACTTGAAGATACAACTGATTCCTCATAAAATGTTTTATTAATTGAAAGGCCAACCAAATTGTCAGACTGTATGAATATCTACATGAAGACCAGAACATCTGTTTAAGGTGCTGCATGGGTGATTAAGCACTTGCTTTTCCTGTTCCACCACGTCAAGGTCAAAGCCCTTGTCCTCACCCTCAAATCCTGTTGCAAATGTTTTAAGATTTAGTTTCTTTTACTTTTTGCTGCCTTAGGCCTTCCAGTTTAGTTATTTGTCTCTCTGAGGTATCATCTGCTGCCTCATTTTTCCATGGTCAGCAGTAACTGTGGTAAGACTTCCATTGCCCTGTAAAGCTGCCCTGACAGCTGACAGCTGGCCAATCCTCCAAAGTGGTGATGAAAGCATATCAGCATACGCTTGACTTCTAGTTTTGTGATACAGTACATGACTACATCCTTGTACCAGCAGTTGTCCTTTTATGTTGTAAACACTTTGGGGCTTCTGGGGTAGCACAAACATTTAACTTCAGACAAGAAACTTCGCACTAAGACAATAAATTATTGAGATTGCAAAGTGAAGGGTTCAAAAGATACAAAAAAGCCTCATTGAGATTCATTTTCTCAGCAAATTATCTACTTCTGGATGTAGCCTTTTATTACATAATCACTTTTTGGATTTTTTTTTTGCAAAGTTGCTCCTTTAGCTAGTGCACAGGATGGCTAGAGCTCTGAAGCTTATATAGTAATCCTCTAAAATATTCTTGTTTCATCTTTAGCAATAACTTTAACACATATATGGAACAAAGCAAGAGTTTTGAAAAGACTAGCCAGAGGAAGGCAGATGTACACTACCCTGAAGACCTGGGTGTTTTAACTGGCTGCTTACAGGGCTCCTATATGACATACAGCAAATGATTTACAAGCAGATTAAATGCTCTTATTTTTCTTTATTTTCTGGGTTTCTGGCTTGAGATCTTCACTTGCATGCAAGTTAATGCTCATAGTTTTCTGCCAAGTCAAAGCTTTAGCCACCCAGTAAGACTGTCATTCCCCATTTCCCCCGTGCTTCTTGCTCAATTTTTGTCCCACTTCCTGTTCCCAGTTCCCATCTCAAAAAAATCCCCATTCCAACTTCCTATTTTTCCAGCCTGATCAATTCCCCTTCAATGTCCAGGTCCCGTTTCCTTCCCTCCTCTAATTCTCTCTCCAGTCCCTCCAGTCCCTCTACTTCTTTGACCTCTTCTTTTCCCTCTCTTCTGTCAGACATCAGATTCCTTAGCCACAGTGCCTGGATACCCAGCAGGGACTTGCAATTTCGTCAGCAGAACTGCAGACTTGGGACCTTGTCCACACCTGGCCTTCCCCAGCAAGCATTCTTCTAAAAACGATGAACAAATGAAATTATTTCATGCTGAATGGGAATAGTGAAAATGACAGGTAAAGCTTTATTAATATATTACTTGGGTTAAAATTGTCATTCAGGACAGATATCACCCAAAAGAATGAAAAATGGTCATCCTGGCTAGAGCCTCATTTGGTTTTGTTGAGGTCAGGGTGGTCTGGATAGAGGATCAGAGAGGGAAAAGTTCCTGGCTACCTGAGGAATCACCCTACTGGAAATATCATATCAAAGGCCTGTGCTTATTAAGTACTTTTAAAGCACTTTTAATCTGACAGTAAACACTATTAGTCATGAAATTCAGCAGACTCTAATATAGGCCAGAATTATATGTATATGAATTGTATAAATGAAAACACATTAATTGAAAAATAACCAACTACACTGTAAAGGGAAGAAAACTTTGTCTCAATTAACACAGAAATGTTGTCTTGAAGTTAAATACACATATATGTTTCACACAATATATCAGAAAATTACTTGATCTGACCTCATTACTTTCCAGTAAGTGTAGTCCTCCATTTGAAAGCATGTAATGACCCCAAAAATTAGTTTTGTCAGCTTCTTAGGCTGCACTTGGGCTTAACTCATTTCTCCTCAGCATACAGAAGGGTAAAATTGTTTTCACATTGATTACTAATGAGTCAGCAGTATTGAAAACTCTTGCTGTTATGCAGAGTTAAAGTAAGAACTGAGCAGAAAGTGGTAGGGGGTAGGGGAGTCTAGTTCCTGCCCTAGTTAGGAACCATTTGTTTCTTTAAAATAAGGAGCAGGATGAAATTGACCTCCTAATCCAGATGGCTAAAATGCAAAAACTTCTCAGTCCACATAGTTTAACCAAATCAGAATCAAAGTGGTTTATTGATTTATTAACAACATTTAATTAAACAGCAATCAGTGAACCATGAGCGAAAGATCAATACTTGCAGTGCAACAGATACAGCACAACACAAGAGATAAAACACAATATTAGATGCTTATAAAAGTTAATATGTACCTGTGAATTTCTACCCAAATGTAATGCTTCCCAAAATGTTCTGTTTGCTCTGTAGTGGACCTGAGGATCCTGGTGGACAACAAGATGTCCATGAGCCAGCAGTGCCCTTGTGGCCAGGAAGGCCAGTGGGATTCTGGCTGCATTAGGAAGAGCATTGCCAACGGAGCTGATCCTGCCCCTCCACTCAGCCCTGGTGAGGCACGTCTGGAGTGCTGTGTCCAGTTCTGGGCTCCTCAGTGCAAGAGAGACATGGAGCTCCTGGAGTGGGTCTCACAGAGGGTGACAAAGGTGATTAGAGGAATGGAGCCTCTGTCTTATGGGGAAAGGCTCAGAGAGCTGTGCCTGTTTAGTCTTGAGAATAGATGACTGAGGTGTGACCTCACCAGTGTCTGTCACTATCTGGAGGGATGGTGTCAAAAGGATGTTTCCAGCTCTGCTTGGTGGTTCCAAGCAATGGGACAAGAGGCAATGGGCAGAAACTGATGCACAGGGAGTTCCACTTGAGTATGAAGTAGAACTTTACTGTGATCAAATGACGCTGTTCAAGATTACAACAACACAGACTCTGACTCAGAAGGCTGACAATGACTCCTTTATTTTTAGTTATTTCTTCCCTTTTATGCTATTCTACAAAAAACAACCCAGTGGGTGGAAAAAAGATAAACTTCTTCAACTACATTGGTCAAGTCAGAGGGACATCAAGAAGAAGTCCCTCCTAGGGAAAGGAACGTAAACATAGGTTACAGTTAGGAAAACATGTCTCTTGTTGACAGAACAGTCTATGGGAAAGAGTTTCAGAGAAACCAAAACATCACAGGCATGAACCGGGGCTACAATCAAGCACTGGAACAGATTTCCCAGAGAGACTGTGAAGTCTCCCTCACTGGAGGTATTCAAGAACTGTCTGGACACAACTATATGCAGTGTGCTCTGGGATGACCCTGCAGTTGGACCAGATGACCCACTGTGCTCCCTTTCAGCCTTGCCCATCCTATGATTCTGTGATTGATTCTGTGATTGTGTTCTAATACCAATAGTCACATTTGTCCTCCCAGCAATGTGGGTTGCATGAACATCTTGTCCCAGGAATGTGGGTTACACCCTTGCACACCTCTTCTTGGGGAGACCTGGATGTTCTGGGGCTGAGTGCGCCCCAGTGCTCTCAGCAATCTGTAAGTTGTGCAAATGCTCCTGCCAAGTCACACATCCCTGAGGTGTAAGTCTTATGTCCTGCCCCCCTGTCCTGTCACCACTAGCTGGATGCAGACTTCTCACAGTGTCCATATAGCCTGGGTAGAGGTTGTGATGCTGGCAAAGCACCTTCTGACAGGTTCAGACCAGGGAATTTAATCATTCACACTTATGGGAAGAGAGGAACATTGTTTGCAGGCCAAAAACCCCAAAATAAAATAAACAGAAAAAAACCAGTTTGTTTGCTCTGAGATGAAATAATGAAAATGTGCACTGATTAAAATGATTTTGCCTTCAAATATTTTAACATTTGTCATTTAACAAGAGCATTCAGTTTTCAGCCACAGTTTCAAATATGTAGATAGGGATGCCATAAAGTAGCAGTAAATGCATCTGTTTAGAGACCATCTAGATAGGGAAGTTAGGATGCAGTGTTTGAGAATGAGTTTACAATGCAATAATGACTTTCATTAGCAGGTGCAAGAAAATGTGCTGTGTGCCTCCATAAAGTACAATAGCAAGCACCTTTCATCTTAGCACTGTAAAGAATTCTGTAGTTTCTTAAATCCCACTGACATGTGATTCCTTCATATCTTATTTACTGTGAAGGGGAAGAAAACAACAACTGTGATGAGATTTTAATTTAGAAGTACTGGGGAAAATGTGTGACTGCAGAGTATAATCTGAACATTACAAGCAAAAATAAATCTTAGATAGCTCAGGAAAGGAAATAATTTTCCTTGACTGAAGCCTACCACAGTATGTAACTGTTATTAATTTAACTACTGAGCAAAAATACTCAGTTTTATGACATCCAGTAGGACATAAAACTCATACTCAGTTTGATGATTTGATAGTTCTTATTAGCTACCTAGACAAAGGAATAACTGATGTGGAGGCATCCTGCAGAATACCTTTCTCCCAAAGCGACTGGTGATTACAAATTTTGTATTGAAAACATGAAACTGTTTCTGAGGATGTATCTGAAATACTTAAATCAACGCACTGTTGGTTTACAGGACACTTAAACAATGTATTGAGTGACTAAGTGTACTTTATTTGCAAAACAAAGTCATGTAAAGACTGCTGCTGACAGACTGACTAGACTTAATGATGATGACTGCTGTTACTAATAGAAAGTGGAACCATCATCACCAAGTGGAACCATCATCACCATGAACTACATATTTAAACCATGCTGTGCTGGTTTGAAAGCAAAACCAGTGAGAGACTCCAAGTCAGAAGTACAATTTAATAACAGCAAAAGAAAAGAAGTAAAATAAAGTAAAATAAAATAAATTCAATAGTATAAAATACCACTGACAGAGTCAGAATACAACCTGACACCCTGTTAGTTAGGGTGGTAATAGCAGTCCAGATGAAATGGTCTTGTCGAAGCAGTGGTCTTGTAGAAAGGTCTGGTAGTTTTGTCCTCCATGAATCCAGTGGGGAGAAGGCTCACTATGCTGTCCCAAATCCCGGATTATATGCAGGTGGGAATGCTTGGCTCCTCCCCCTGGGTGGAGCATCTCACAATGGGCTGATATCATTCAATGAGTCATGTAATGGGTTCTTGATGGCCCATTAAACAGAAATGGCTTCCGGAGGGAGTTATCTATGAGTCATAGGGCAAGGCATTGATGGGCCATTAGCAGAAGATAAGGGAAACACTGCCCCACCTGGTTCCAACACCTCATGAAGATGGTGATAGAATACATACTATGGGCACATCTTACATTTTTAACTTAAGACACATGTACAGATGATATGTGTCAGAACCTAGACAACAGATTAGCTTCAATCTGGCACAGCAGTCAACAATGCCGGGTGCTTTCATCAGGAGAAACAATCTTTCATGCATGCCTTCAAGATCAATCTTTTAAGAAGCTGCAGTAAACTGGGGGAAAAAAAGAAGTGAAAGTCACTGCAGAAACCACAGACAACAAATGATGCTCTTGGTTCAATCTGTGGATTACAGCACAGAGTTTGCAAAGAATCTATGAATATTTAATTTATCAGGCAACAAACTGAGTGGTAAAACTGAATTTTCTAGTAAGTGGGGAGAAAAAAAATTCAAGCAACCACATGATATGCATTTTTCAGTTCCTGACATAGCTACTAGAAATGAAGAGGGAGATTTCAGAAAGCTTCACTGATATGAGAAATGCAGTTCTCAACTTCGAGATTTAATGGGGATCTGTATGAGTACAAATGACTTCTGCTAAAACTGCATGACAAAAAAACGGATCCTGTATTATATGAGAAAGAGAGTGATTCAGAAAGAATAACAAAACAGAAGATGCCTACTGGTTAAAATGATAATATTAATATTATTTAAAGTATAATAATGGTGAATATAAACAGCAAAGAGAACTCCCAATACCATCTCTCAAGTAACAAAAAGACTCATATTCCTCGTCCTGACCATTACAATCTTGTGATTTCAAGGGTATTAGGAATTTAGATATCCTTTAAGGTCAAGGAAGATACAGGAATGGCAGCAGTGAAGAAATCATCCTAATCAGAATGACAGGCTATATATTCCCTTTACTGAGGAGGAAATCTGTATTTGCTTTATGACCATGAGGGAAAAGGATTCTAGAAGATAAACTTGACCCCTTTTTGAGGCTATACCATGACTTGTACTCACACATAGAAAAAGTCCATCACTGATTGAAACCTTGGATTACAGACCTTGAGTTCTCCATGAGTATTTAACATCCAGCAATAGGTGTGTGAAGAGGAAAGAAGGGAGCCCAAATCCTGAGTAAGTGTCCTCAGATCATCTGTCCTGGCACAATAGTAAGGCACAGAAAACAAATTTGTGGGCATAATCTATTTCATAATTTTTGCTCCATGCTGATCATGCTCAGTCATACATCAAATAAGCTCCCAATTTTACTTCAAGAGGTGTGTTGATTTCTTGTCCTCAACTCATCATTAGCTCAACATCTGTAGGTAGCTATTTTCATTTCATTCACCTATAGAAGATAGAAACTGAGCTTATTGATGTTCAGAATGTCTCAATGCTTGCATCTGGCAGCTCATTTTTCACTTTCTTTGCACTGACATGTAAAAAACACAGGGGAAATGGAAGTTTTATACCTTCATAAACTGTACAAAATACATGGTGGAGACATAGCATGTTCTCTGATGTGTTGCCAGTTGCCTTCAAGACTGCAATAAAGGAGTGAGTCTGTACTCACTGTAACTGTGGTGGCTCCTGTATACCCACCAAGTTGCTCTATCACTCACCTTTCCTCAGCAAGACAGGGGAAGAAAATAAGACGAAAACTTCATGGATCAGCAAAAGGCAGTTTAGTAAAGAAAAACAAGGGGCCATACATAGAAGCAAAGGAAAACAAAATTATTTATGCTCTACTTCCCATTAGCAGGTAATGACCAGTGACTCCCTGGGAAGGAAGGCCTCTCTATGTGTGGTGGTTGCATTGCTAGACAGAAGTCTGGCATCACATGGCATGGATTATCCCTTCAGTGATTTTGGGTCAGCTGTCTTGCATCGCCTCCCAGCACCTTGCCCACCCCCAGATTAATTGGAGCCTTTGGGGATGTGGGTGGGAAAACACAGCCTTGGTGCTTTGGAGCATTGCTCAGCTGTTGCCAAGACATCACGTGTTACCAACACTGTCCTAGCTACACACACAAAGCACAACCCTGTAAAGATGGATGATCATGCAGACAGTACATGCCTGAAAATGAAACCCAAGCTGGACACTTACTTGGCATGTTCCTGTAGAAACCACGTCATGCACAGTGACATTGCAGTGAAGTGGGTTAATGGAGAAAATAGTGCCTGCTCCTGTTCTTTGGTAGAGAGCTCTAGGTGGGATATCACTGTAAGTCATTCCTGTTTCTTGGATAAAACACTGCCTGCAGGAGCCAATGGCTAGAGCCTTTGAAGGTTTCCTAAAAAATATTCATTGAGTATCAGTTCCACAAAGTATCTGCAGACAGCTGCAAGGCTGGATTATCTGGGGAGATGGAGATGTTTTGGGCTAAACTAGATCCCGAAGGATTCTGCAAGTTCTACCAACATCCAGTCTGTGTAAACTTTAAAGGAATCCTAGGCAGTCACCTGATATCCTCCCTTGGGCTGTGGTTAAGCTTGTATAACCAATTTTGTTTTGAGGGAAATGTTTCAGAAAGCCTGGATAACTAACATTTTTCAGTGCAGCTTTGTTTTACTGAAAATATTTTGTCATCCAAAAAAGACAAGTGGCTTACAGAAAACTTCTTAATACAAAAGTTTTGTGCAGACTTTCAGCAGCATTTCAGATAACCAGGGCATATAGGGCACAATGGGCTATTGCTCTTTTGAGATCAGCTATCCAGCTGTGTGTTACATCTCATCTATCTCGAAGCTACAGATCTCACACAGATGAAACGCCACCAATCACTCCAGTCAATTGAAAAAAACAGCAGCTTTTCTATTTTGCATGCTCATCTGAAATTCTTATCTCTACTGAGTTTGTAAACACTACCTGGAAATCAAGCCAAAGACTTCCTACGAGGAAAAAAAATCCATTATCAATTAAATGCTTTTAGTCTACTGGGGCAGTTGATCTTTCAAACTATTATAAAGAAACTAAAAATAAGTCTTGAGGGAATTAGGTAGTTTTAGAGTGTCTGCAAATTCATCTAATTTAACCGTATGTAAAACATTTGACAACCACCACCATGAGAAAGGAAGTTAGAATAATATATAATCATCTGATATGCAAAATAAGAAATTAATTTTGCTTTCACACCTTTTCTTTAGCTCAGAAATTATGATCTGTGCCTTAGGCTATCAGACATCAATGCACTAAATTATTCACGAAAGGTTTATGGTTCAAGTAGTAAATCCAGTCATTTGCAAAATGTTGACCCAAGTGAGTCAGCACAGAAAGCTTCATCTTTCAGTGTGATGAAAATGTAATTTTATGGATGTCAAGTCGAAGTTCAAAAGTGACATACAGTGTCATACAGATAAATAGTTTTGCCAACGGCTGTAGCCCTGGTTCGTGCCTGTGATGTTTTGGTTTCTCTGAAACTCTTTCCCATAGACTGTTCTGTCAACAAGAGACATGTTTTCCTAACTGTAACCTATGTTTACATTCCTTTCCCTAGGAGGGACTTCTTCTTGATGTCCCTCTGACTTGACCAATGTAGTTGAAGAAGTTTATCTTTTTTCCACTCACTGGGTTGTTTTTTGTAGAATAGCATAAAAGGGAAGAAATAACTAAAAATAAAGGAGTCATTGTCAGCCTTCTGAGTCAGAGTCTGTGTCGTTGTAATCTTGAACAGTGTCAGACAGCAATGCCATACTTCATAAGTACTTGTCTGGCCAATAGTAACTACTATTGTGATTAAGAAGGCTGATAGAAAATGCACATTTTATCTTGTTTTATATATAATGTCTCTAGAATTAAAAATCAAGACAGGCCTTTTTAAAAATTGCATTTAGCTCTCTAACTCTGTATTTCATTTATATGTAATGAAGAGCTATGGAGATTTTTTTTTAACTGGAAGTTATTATTATTATTATTATTATTATTATTTATATACTGC
>VYXD01015401.1:34190-46668 GCA_013397195.1 Hylia prasina
TCTTTAAAAAAAAAAACCAACACATTTTTCTTTTGATAACATTATTACTTCCAATAATTTGTTTTTTCCTCCCTCAAATGATTTCATATATAATGAGAAAGAATATGAAAAGTAATATATAGAGCTTTCTGTATAATGAAGAAGAATGTAACTGCCCTGTCATTATTTTATTTATGACAAAGCAATATGTAGAAATTACTTTTTTGAATTTTGTTTCCATTTGAAGCAACTAGGTAAAGCCAGTCATCCAGTTAAAATGTAGGGTCTCTTGGCCATTTCTGATGCTTCTTGAATCCATATAGAGAAAATGATGAATGTAGGGGTCCAACTAATATATAGGGCTGAGTTTTATGTTTATTGAAATGTTGAATACCTAAGTCTTTCCATTCTAAGTGAAGCTAGAGAAGAGATTTGCATCCAGAGACCTCTGTTTCATTCTGAGTTTCCACAGATATTAAACACGAGGACATACAGACCTGTTTCCTAATATTTCTGTACATCTTACATAAATGCCCTGAAAAAGGAATACAAATAATATTGTGTTAATTACTCTTGCTATATTTATTAAAAATTGCAATTGTGCTGAACTCCAGTAGTTGTGGTTCCTGCTGCACAGGATATGGAATCTGATCTGAAAGTTGAATATTCACTGTCAGGCACTCCAGTGTATCTTATACCAAAAATGTTTTGAACATGAAAAAAAATGCACAAATCTTATTTTATCTTATTTTGATCAATTCCCTTATCTGAAGGGTAGGGAAGGAGGCTTTTCACTGTTTCTGTTTGAAGACTAGGTAAGTGAAGTCTCTTGGGCTATATGCTCAAGAGGAACCAGCGTAAGAGGATCCAGTGTGAATTCTGACCCAGGTATGATTTTTGGGATATGTTGGAGTGTGTACGGTCTGGTCCTGCCTTTTCCAAGGAGTTTCTCCATTTGGTTATAAATCCAGGTGTGGGACTTCAGGTCACACTTTGCACAACTATTTAGGGAGGGAGATTGTTATCATCTCTTAATCCATCATCACAATTTGCAAGTTATCCACACCGAGCAAAGAAAACTTTTCCGTCTTCTTCTTTGTTCCTTCACCCCAAATATAGATCTTGTTCTTTTTTTGGCCTTTGATCTCTGACATAGAAACAAAAAGATAAAATAAAATAGGAAAACAAAGAGAGAAAAAGGGAAAAAAAACCCTTAAGTCTTTTTGCATCAAGAAAAACTGAGTTTAGTCCTGATGTGTGGGCTAAAATAAACCTAAACTTAATTGTTATAGAAGTAGATAACGATATATTGCCAACAGCATCCATCAGTTTCCTTATTCTCATGCCTTTGGCAACACATGCATTACCAACAGACTTCAGTGACAAATCCTGTCTAGTACTATGTTGTCCCTGTGCAAAAGTAATGTTTTTTAAGAATCATGAAATGTGAAGTCCAGCCCATCTCCTCCTCTTCAATCATACTGACTTCATCTGAATTTCTCCGGCAAAGTTTTCAGTTTCCTATGCTTGCCTGAAACCGCAAAACTTTTGAGTTACTCCTTACCAATATTTGGAGAAAGTAATTTTAATTCCTTGAAGAGTCACTATGTTGGTAAAGTAAGATGAGCAGAATGCCAATGCTGCTTGAGATTTTTCCCCAGGCCAGCCTTCACACTTGGGATAAAGATGTTTTCTCACAAACATCCTCTTCTGCAATAAAGGTTTTCTGAAATTTTGTTTCCTAATTTTCCAAAAATATTTCCACTATTATTTCAGCAATGTCTTTATTTTATTCATCATTTTATTTTGATATCTTTAAGACACAACCCCAAAAACATAATAGAAAATTTGAAGACATTTGTGAGCATGTAAGGTATGTCATTTTGTCATAATTTCCTTTCCTCTTCTGACCTCCTCTGTATTAAACACTTGAGTCCACATGACTTTCTTCCCACATGTTTGGTTTTTTCATGCCTGGGCTATGTGAATCTCTAAAATAAAAATATGTGAATCAATCCTACAAAATGCTCAGCTAAATGTAAGATTAAAGAGCAGGAATTGCAGTGGGATGCAAACATTGCAACTTACATAACTCTGCAAAGTTTACAGACTCAGATATATCCTTTGTGCACCTCTCAGTCTGTAAATCACATCAGTCCTGCATCAAACATCCTCTGAAATATTTTCAAAAAACAGCTGATTTCTCCAAAACAGCTGATTTAGTATTTCTGAGTGTAATGCACTATGCTAACATATTCTTCAAATGTAAAGTTTTCTTAATAAAGGATATTTTTAATAGAGAAGTAAAAGTGCTCTGGAAAACTCTGCTACACTGCTTTAGACAGTTATTCCACAAGACCCCGAAACATCAGTGTCAGTTAGGAATTGTCACAGCATCAGTAGATTTCCAGACCAAGTTTCTTGTTCTTTCACAGTTAAAAATGTTTTGGTTTTTTTTTTCCCTGTAGTTTATAATATGTCCATTTTTTCTTTGAAAATTTCAAGAAGAAGCAAATATAAAGCAACACTCATAAGACATCTGAAGAAATCCAGTTTTTGTTCAGTGTTTTCAGCTTGGAAAAGAATTGTAGATATAAATTAGAACATGGTACAGATTCCTTGCATTGAAGAGGATTAGTTTTGTCACCTTTTTAAGATATTTTAGCAGCAAAATATATTCTTAACTATTTTTCCATTGCTGAGGTTGCTAATAGCAATCTTCTGGTTTTCAGCTTATGTAAAACATAAGTCTCAAGGGAGTTCATTAGCTGGATGCTCTGATGGGTCTGCCTCCCAGGTTATCTGCCTGGGAAGATAACCTGCATGAAGCAACAACAGCAGATGCAGTAGAATTGACCTTGCCTTTCTTATTAATATCTATAGTACTATTAAAGGGTAAGGTTCAGAGCATATATATCATGAGCTGACTTGTATATCCCTAAAACTGATTCACCACTATGACATCAAATATTTACCTTACCCAGAGCTAAAAGTAATCATAATGTTATTTTTTTGGAGCTCAAGCAAGATGGACTAAGAATTTCCGTTAATTGCTGGACTGTGATAAAAAGTATGGTCTGCCCCCTCCTAGAGATATCATATACACATGATCTCTCAGTTCCAGGGACAACATCAATTGGTGTGAATATATTCAATTGCTGCAAGGAATCACTTCAAATGGATCAACTAGAAATAATTACCAGTCCAGGAACGTGATTAAAATTACTAAAAATTAAGATTTTGGCTTGCCATGGTTATTTCTATGCAAATACACTTTATTTTTTCAATCAACATGCAAGTCTTAATTAAAAGCAGACTAAAGTCTTGAGTAGCAAGAAAATTTTAAAATTCATACTGTAAACATAATTACTTGAGCCTCAATTGCAAATCAAAGTCGTATTTTTTGCTTGCTGCACTTGTTTTCCTTCCTCCTTTCTAATGAAAGAAGACATCATACAGTCAACTACTAAATTGTATGCTGAGTGAAGGCTTGAATTATCAGTCAATCTCCTATATACTTCCTAACTATAACAATTCAGAGTGGTATGCTATATGGCAAATTTATTCTTATATGAAATACATATCTTGCAATATATGAGTCAAGTGATTCAATCCTCAGGATATGACATTAGGATTTGACCAAAATTTGCTATAGGAAATAAAATTCATGAGAAACACTTTTATTGACTGAATCTACTCAGACATATTAGCTTGACAGTTTCAGCTCTTCTGAGAGGAGGGCCAATGGCCGTAGAACTCCTGAGGATGTCAATCTGCTCAGTGTATATAGTGCCCTCTCCTAAAATGATGCATTTCACGTATGTCAGATATGGCAGTCCAAGCTTATCAAAATAGGGTGTGATACCTGCAAAACTGTCTTTGGGTGTAGATTGTCTTTGGATCATAAGAGTAGTGCAATCAAAAGTCTAAGGCTCTCGATGAGTAGTTTCTTTTTTGAGCCTTGTGTAAGGCAGAATTAAATAAGGATCCAGAAATTATTCAGAATTCAATAAATTTTATTACTTACTATCCATGTTTTTCATTATCTGAAATAATATGTCGGTACATTTGACTTGATTTTGTGAACAATTTCAGATGTTTCAAACCCTCAATTTTCAGTGAACTTGCCATTTTGTTCAAGAAAATCTTTCCCTACTTTCCCATTCATGAGTTGCATTAACTTCAAGACAGTGTGTTACTACTTAATTGTTGGACTGTGAGAAATCTGCAAAAACTTTTGGAAAATTCAAGGCATGGACAATTGTGTAAAGCTCTGACATGTAACTATTTAATTCAAATCCTAAAGAAGCACTTAGTAAACTAAAGAACTCCAGTACTGTCAGTCTAAAAGTTGTTGGGTTTTTGTTTGTTGTTTGGGTTTTTTGGGTTTGGGGATTTTTTTGATACTGTTCTCCTCATGCATGAAATAATACATTTTGATAGTTAACATTTTCTGAATTGGTTGAATGAATTTATAAAATGCTAACTCTCTAGTGCTAAAGAACCAGCTACTGCCAGAAAGTAAGCTGTTTTCTGCTTTGTTTCCTTTTTACTGTCTCTTGGGGCTTGAAGATATGGAATGAAGCTTTGTTTAAACCTACTTCAGTGGTTTTCAAAGAGTTCTGGTTCTGATGGAGCTTCTGAAGTCTCCATTCCTCTTGAGATATTTTTTAATGCATTCAGAAATTATGAAGCACAAAGCAATCACAGAGCCCTCTGATTCATTCAGAATGAAACTATATAATAAATTTAAAGTGTTACTAAGTATTATCTGGCTTTGAGGCCAGCTGGTGCAGCGTGGATTGCATGGAGAAGCTTAAAAATATTCACTGTACCTTAATATATAAGCATGTTTAATTAAACAAAAATAACATGGAAATGTTAAAATTGGCATAAATGGTAAACAGATAGATATAAAAATAAAATGATAAACAGACAGGTTGATATTTCATTTAGGGATTTTTACTGCTTAGTATTTTGGAATGTTCCCTTACTACAAGGGATTTCTCACCTTTTCTATGTGCCTCTGCAGTACACTGATGACAAGAATTTGTCAATGATCTTAGTTCCTCTATATTGCTATCACCAGACCAGACTGGGAATGAGAGACTGTGAATTGTGCTGACTGAAAATATCTAGCTGATCAGTGCTATGGGCGTTCAGTAACTGCATTCTTTCACTTATCCAGACACTGTTGCTGCTGCTCAACATTTCCCCTGGGACTACAGTTTGCAAAAGAGAGACCATAAGGAAAAACATTTCCTCAGCTGCTGCTTACATGTATACCTGCATTCAGTGGTACAGAACCCACATCTTCTTCGTATGCTTAATCCTTTATACAAATTCCTGAGATAAGAATGCAAAAATAAATTGAAACTTTTGCTTAATTAATTTCCCCCATATTCATAAAAAATTACTTGAGCAGGAAATGTTGAAACATGTCAAAAATACCTCTTCTTACACAGCAGAAGTGGCATATTGTAGCATAAATATTGGAAAAATTGAAGTATTGAGTGAGGGAATGGAGAAGAAAAAGGCATTCAGTACTAACTTTTACATTTGTCACTGCAGAGTGCTTGCAAGATTGTTTGTAGTATGAGTAGATGCTCAGAAAAACGAGAAATAAAATATTATGTAATTCATGGTGAATGCAGTGAGTGCTTTTTATTGCTACATACAACAAAGTGCATGTGGACTTTTATAAGAAGTTATATAAATAAAAAAATATTCCCAGCCAACCAACTGGCATAGGCCATTTTGTTCATGGAATTCACGAACAAATAAAATTTATGGAAATTGAAAAAAACTATTTCTTAATTTCTTAAACCTTATTATAAAGTTCTTGCAAGTATATTGTTCATTAAGTACTTCCAAATCGTTCAGTCTTGTCTCACTAGTGTAGAAGACAACTTGCAGGATTTTTCCATATTTAAAATTAAGAATTTATCTTGTCCAGGCTAACTAAGAATATTATGCTATGCAATATTTATCTCTGTAATACAGAAGGCAAAAAATCCTCCTTAAGACATACCTCTAGATTAGGTCATTTTATCGAGCATAAAAATAGAGATAAATGTGAAGAGAAAAGGGTACTGTGAGGAAAAACTACTAGCACAGTTTAATATTAATTTCTGCAAAACTAAGACAATATGGAAAAGGTTGTGAAGTTTTGACAGTGCACTCTCATACATGTGCACATACAGTTTCTAATTCGTTTTATGATCCTTAAATTACTAGGACTAAGGTACAGCTTCATCTTAGCCATTCTTTTCCATATACTGGATGTGTAAAAGTTCCCCTAATGAATCAGTCTCCAGAGCTGAAATAGTTTAAAATAGAAATAGAGTGAAATAGTTTAAAAATAGAAATTAATAAAGTTCCTTGTTACAATTCATTCTGGTATCTGAGTTCATTCCTCTGCCAATTAAATGTACAAATAATGCAATTGAAGTTTGTTGCATAGAGTTTATTTTTGCCTTTCCTAAGAAGACATTCCAATCACAAGGTTTAAAGCTGCACCCCATGTTCAACACCTCACAATGACATATTAATTAAGTTTATTTTTCCATTATAAAAGTGCCAGTGTTAACTACTCTATCAAATAGAATATTGTAATTTTGTTATTTATAAACTGTGTGCTGTGGCAGAGAATGAAAAAGGTTTTGTATAGTGTAGGAGAAGAAAAGAGAGATATATCTACTATTTATAGAAGGCACATTTCCTCAGCTCCTGATAGCTTTTACTGCGGCAGTTGTAGATGGTGTGTGGATCAGACAAATTTATCAAGACATGCAGTAAAAGAGCATCAGTGGAATTATGGAAGTGGTGAACACTAGGAAACATGTCAGGTATAATAAAGGAAGGTGAAAAAACCAGACTTATGGATTCTGTGCATTCAAAAGCTTGCCTTGACAGAGACATGAAAGTTATATATCTATATATTCCCAAAAGGAGAATATACCCTCAAAGTATTACAACCAAATGATTAGGATCTCCTATTCTGTATTTTTCCTGTATATGGCAATACCTTCCTATCTGCCACACTTCACATGTAGAAGTGATGTTTGCATATAATTTCATAACACCTGGAAACCCTCATTTCATTTAGGTATTTATCTAGAGAGGTCTGGTTTATTGCCACAAACACATTATCAAGGTATCAACTATATTTCTTGTAAAGTCAGGCTGGGTGATGAATGGTAAAAAAATGATCAGGTTTTTTATTCTGAATATATGCTATAACAATTATTTAGGTAAGCAGTTTGTTTTTCTTGCCACACTCTTTAGTTTATTTGAATTACCTTTTTCTTGCACATGATTTTAGATCCCAATACTCTCTATTTTTATACTCAGATTAGGACTGAAGCTGAAAAACAAATGTAGTAAACACATTGCAAACACTGAAACGGATCAGATTGCTTGTAGATTTTTTGTTTCCTAGTTCAGTATGTATATATTACTGGTTATTTCAAGTCATAAAATTTTAAAAAATTATGTGTCACAATACAGCAAACAGATACACAGCATCGAGTTTTTATGACATACAGTCAAATGATTTTGTAACACCACTTACAGATTGTGATAAAAGCATCAAGCAGGCTTAAGGGACACATAAGGCCCATTGTTAGAATGTCCTTTTTTTGCCTTATATTCTTGTAGTCAATCTCAGGACAGCTTATAAAGCCAACGAATTTAGAATTTTTGTATTAGGTAAAAGGAGTTTTTGATTCAGAGACAGCATTAGAAGAAACATTGCAATAATGGCAGAGAATGTTCCATTTCATGAATAAGTAAACTAAAAGCATGTGCCCATCAAAGATGTCAAATAAACACTTCTAAGAATCAGCTCTGAAAAAAGAAGTTTGGTATTTTGAATGAGAGTGGAGGATAAGGCATTTCTCTTGGATTATCTAAGATACCCCAAGCAATGTTTTTTCTCCTAGAGGTTTTAAATATTAAGGAAGGGTTATACATTATAAATACAAATTATTTAGATATTAAGACAGTTGATAACATGCTAGGAAATCGAATTAAGGGACATGGAAGACACCTTTTGGGGAAAGTGGCAAATATTGTATCAGATAATCCCTCCAATAAATTTGCTAAACTTTAAGTTAAGCTCTTTGAAGAACACTCTAGATTCTGCCTCTCTCAAAAGTCTTCTAGTCACAAGACGAATTTTATTCCTCACTTTTTTTATGTCTGATGATCTTATATCAGTTCCATTCTTCTCCTGTAATTTCTCTGTTCCCTAACAGGTAACTCACCTACACCATCTGTAGGGTTCACTCAGAACCCTCCTTTTCTTTTTTTATGAAACAAACCAAGCTTACCTTTCTGGTCTGGTCTTAAGAAAATAAGCACTTCTAACCATCCTAGCAGTCTTTTTATCTACCTGTGGAAGCTAAAGGATTTTTTTTTTCCATTTGTACATTTAGAAGTGTTCATGCTATACTAGGTTAATTTTTACCAATGCTTGCCTCCAGTCTCCTATACTTCAATTTCTACTACAAATACAGCCTTGTTAGGGTGCTTCTTGATACAAATTGAATGTTTATCACAAAAAGAAAAGCTAAGAAAAGCAAACCCATATAGAACCACAGGATGGCGTCTTGCTCCATCTAAACATATTGCATGATAAAATAAGAGACTTTCTTCACCACAGTTGTAACATTACATTTTTGAATTATTTGGTAAAGTTTTGAATTTTCATACAATCCATCTAGCCACTGAAGAATATTTGTGGAGAGACTAAACAACCAGTATATAGCATAAACAATAGATGATGGGTAGTTTTAAAAGGCAGAACTCCAACTGAGCTGGATTACATTTCATTGACTCATGATTTAAGCTCTTGAGTTTCATCCTAGAAGACAGATAAGATTGCTGAATCATACCCAGACAATACTTAATATAAATACCAGAAAATGAAATAATATACACTATGAATTTGCATAGTGTCTTGTTCATCTTAAAATTGTGTTACATTGTCTTATTAGTTAAAGAAAAAAGTATTCTAAATATCATTAATTCCTCCTTTAATGCCGTGCGGGTTCCAGCCCTGCAGCCACATGCCTTAGGTGCCACGCGCTAGAAAGCAGGGCACGCAGCCATGTGGATTCTTTGAGCAGTGCGAATGGGAACGCGACCAATGGTGTAAGAAAAAAGCAGGGCTTCGACCTGGAGGTAGCAGGGAGGGGTCTATTCCATGACATGTGCCCAGGAGGCAGCGATGAGCCTGGGAAACCTGGGAGGTGGGTACAATAGGTGGAGACAGGACTCTGCCAATAGGGTTACAGCAGGGGTGGAGTGGAACACCTGTCCGTTAACAGGGGAACGAATGCTGAGAGACATGGGGAGGGGTTGCTGAGCCCTAGCCAATCTCTTGACGCTTTCCCTAGAACCTTCTGGAAGGTAGGGAGAGGCTTGGGCAGGATTGACAGGGACCAGGGGCAGGGTTTACAGAACTGACAGGTGGGGGGGATCGGAGTGAACCAAATGGGGAAAAATCAAAGGGGAATGCAGAATAAACCATTGGAACTGTATAAAACTTCAAATACAGAATGAAATACAATGAACCCTAAAAACCAAACCACCACATCTCCCCCTTTTCTATTAAATTAAAAGGAAGTGAATTGCGTTTCCGCAACCCACTCCTGGTCCATGGGCCACTGCTCATAGGGAGGATGGAACGGCTCCAGCTGTTCTTCCTCCTCTGGCTCTTCTTCNCCTTCCGGGGCTCTTTTTTCGCTTTCTCCAGGAGGCGACTTTCAGCTGGACCTCATCCTTAGATGGTGCCTTGGTGATCTTTGGAATGCAGGGCTTTACCCAACGGGAGGGGACCCACCTAAGGCCTGTGGGAGTGGATATGGAAGCGTATCCATGTCCCCAGGTAACCAAAGCATGTGGCCCCTCCGTCCTCCCGGATTCAAGATCTTTGAACATGACAGGCAGTCTCCACCTGAAGGAAAGGCTTTTGCTCGCTCCAAAATGATGTACTACTGGCCGGTTTAAATTTTCAAAAGAACAGTTTAAAAAATTGATTGTAAAAAGGGCCTTGGCTAACCCGATTGAGGGCGGCTCTGCCTTCAGTACCTGATGTTGTTGTGTGAGGACCCTTTTTAGATCACGGTGGGTCCTCTCCATCATGGCTTGGCCTGTGGGGGAATGGGGAATGCTGGTCTTGTGCTCCACCCCCTATTGTTGCAGGAAGCAACGGAACTCCCTGGCTTTGTAACTGGGACCGTTGTCACTCTTTACGGTCCCTGGGATACCCAAGAAGGAGAAGGCTTGATGGCATCCCATGAGGTCTCCCCTGTGTGGGCGGAAGCGAAGACGGCACCAGAGAAGGTGTTCATGGACGCATGGAGGTACTTCTGCCTCCCAAATGATGGGAGATGAATGATGTCCGTCTGCCACATTTCACAGCTACCAAGCCCCCAGGGGTTCACGCCAGCTCCAATCGTCAGGAGCGTGTTGCTGGCAGTGGGGGCACGCGGCCACAATCACCCTGGCCTGGTCCCGGGTGAGGTGGAACCTTCAGACCAGACCCGGTGCATTCTGATGGAACAGGCAATGGCTGATTTTGGCCCGCTTGAAGATGTCAGGGAGCGGGGCCATTGCAGCAGGGGCAGCAAGAGCATCAGCTTTCCTGTTTCCCTCTGCAATAAATCCCGGCAGATCCGTGTGGCATCTTGTGTGCATCACATAGAATGGCTGCTTCTGGTGGGAGATTAGCTTTACTAGTTTGGAAAGCAGCTCAAACAAAACCTCATTGGACACTTCCTCCAGAACAGAGTTCTCAGCCCTGGACACCACCTCTACCATATAGGCAGAGTCTGTCACCAAATTGAACGGTTCGGGAAACCTTTCAAAGGCCCTGACGACTGCATCCAACTCAGCCACCTGAGGTGATTCTTCAACCTCTTTAATATCACTCTCCCACTGCTGAGTCTGAGGGTCTTTCCAAGTCATTACTGACTTGTGGGACCTTCTGGACACATCAGTAAAAATGGTCAAGGCTTTGAGCTGCTTCCTGCTCTGAACCATATCAAGATCCCAAACAAATTGAGCGTCCTGATTAAAAATTTTGTGGGCAGGCCGAATTAATAAAATTTTGCCTGGGTAGGAGTCCAGGGTGAATTGCAGTGCTTCGTTTTCCTGAAGCAAGTGTTCCAATGCGGCTTTTGTAATTTGGCCCGTTTTTGTGCGAATTGCTATGTGTATGCATTCAAAATCACAGCCAGCTTGTTCCCTAATTCGGGCCCTAGCCTTCCAGATGAGATCAGCCATCAATTCCTGCGGCCACGTCAGTCTCTTGGACCATTGGTGGCTAAGGAAGACCCACTCCATGACTAGAAGAGGATCATTCCCACCTCGGTACTTCTTGATAGCTTTGGGTGTTCTTACCTCCCACTGATAGCTGATTCCATGGAGGTGTGGCAGATTCCCTAAGATGATAAAATTGAAGGACAAATCAGGCTTGCACCTGTTTGCCTGCCTTGTGGACATCAGGTCCTGAACCTCCTCTAGTGCTTTCTTGGCCTCTGGGGTGAGGGTCCTAGGAGAACTAAGCTCCTCTCCCCCTTTCAGTAAACTGAAAAGGGGGGCCAGATGCTCAGTGGTCAGACCCAACCAAGGCCTCACCCATGTTAGGGCCCCACACAACTGATGGGCATCCACAAGGGTCTGAATTTGAGACTTGATGGTCAATTTCTGCAGCACAATGGTGCGCTTGCCTATCTCAATTCCAGATATCTCCAGGGCAGCATTCTCTGAATTTTAGAGTCCTGTAGCTCGAACCCTGCGACAACCAGTGCATTGACCGTCAGGTCAAGCGCGGGGGACAGCAGGTCTGCCATGGGCACACAGACGAGTATGTCATCGATATTGTGATGGATGATGGCCTGGTCCACAGCTGCACGGACTGGGGACAGCAAGGAAGCAATGTACTGTTGGCAAATCACCGGTGAGTTTTTTAAACCTTGTGGCAATACCCACCACTGGTACCACCTCCTTGGGGCCTCTCAGTTGATGGTGGGGACCAAGAAGGCAAAACACGGGCCATCGTCAGGGTGCAGTGGAATCTGGAAGAAACAATCTTTGATATCTATAACTGCCAATTGCCAATTTTGGGGGAGCATCGTGGGGGAAGGCATCCCTGGTTGGAGTGGACCCATGTCTTCAATTACCTCATTAATTTTCCTGAGGTCATGAAGAAGCCGCCACCTGGTCTTATCTGATTTCTGGATTACAAACACCGGGGAGTTCCACGGAGATGTGGTCTCCTCAATGCATCCTTTTTTGAGCAGCACCTTTACAAGCTCATTCAGCGCCTGTACCTTATGTTTAGACCACGGCCACTGTTCTACCCAGACAGTCTCATTTGTTTGCCAATTCAATTTTTGGGTAGGGCGCTGTTCAATGACCGTGGCCCAAAAATCCAGGGAGGGGTCAGGAATGTTAATTGTGACCCTCCATTGAGCCATGAGGTCCCTTC
>VYXD01015410.1:0-14289 GCA_013397195.1 Hylia prasina
CGCCATGATCCCGTGGATCCCTCCCCCTGCCGCGATCCCGCCTTCCCCCGGCCGTGAGCCCCCGCCGCCGCCCCCGGGCGATCCCCGCTTTCACACCGCCCGGGGGCTGGGCTTGCTCCCACCCCGCGGCGATCCCTCAGCCGGCCCCGGGGGTGGTCCTAGGTCCGCCCCCTTGGGGGTTGATCCAAGCCTGGAGCGGTTCCCCCCGTCCTTTCAGGGCTCCTCCCGCCCCGGGTGATCCTCGATCCCACGCGGTGGGGTCAGCGCGCCCCTCGCCCAGCCCCAGGTGATGCCCCAGGCACCTCGGCGCTGCTGTCCCTCAGGTGGTCCCAGACCCGTCCCCTCCAGGGGCTGCCGCGGCCCCCCGGGCCTGGCGGGGCCTGCACCCCGCCCTGGTGCTGGATTCCCCCTCCGGGGCTGATCTCTCGCAGGGGCCCTCCGGGATCCTGCCTGGGGGTTCTGCACCCCGAGGCCATCCCCTGCCCTCCCCGGGTGTTCCTCCCCCAGACCCGGGCCTGGTTCTCCCAGCAGCCCCTGGAGCCCCCTGCCCAGGGGACCCCCCAAGCCTGGATCCCCCCTGGGATCCCCCAGGCCCAGCCCCTCCCCAGGCCCGGGGCCTGCTCCCCACCGGGCCTGCGGCCTGTCCCACAGGGGATCCCCCTGAGGCCTCCGGCCGGGATCTGCTCTCCAGGGACACCCCAATGGAATCCCCGCTGGGGATCCCCCCAGGCTACCGTCCTGCCACCCCCCACACCAAGTTTTGGGGTCTCCCTCCCTAGGTTATCCTTCCCCAGGGAGCCCTAAGATCCTTCCTAATGGGGCCTGAGGGGATCCTTGCCCCGGAGCCTCTCTGTTGAAATAGTTCCTCTGGCTTGTTCTCCCTTGGGAGACCCCTGAATCCCCCCGATGTCCCCAAATGCCCCCCTAGATCCCTTGGATCTGGGGGACCCCTCTCTTCTCCAAGCATGTCCCCAGCTCTGGGGAGGACTTTGCTGGATCTGTGGTGGGCCTTTCTTTGAAACCCCCATTTTGCAGTGGGGGGAGTGAACCCCCTTAGAGGAGATCCCTTGGAGCCCTCTTGATACATGTTCTCTAGATCCCGGGTTTTTGGATCCCACCCACCCCAGGGAGCCACCTTGAATCTGTCTCCTCTGGGATTTATTGGGATCCCTCTGAGATCCTACCCCCACCTTGCGGGCAAACCCCTGGACCCTTCTCCCCTGCCCACACACCCCTTTTCTCCTCCCCTGACCAACATGGGGGTCCCGTCACGTTAAGGATCCCCCTCCTGGAGCTCTCCCCAGACCTCGCAGGGATGGGTGGGGTGTTCCAGCACNGCCTGCCCCCCCCCACACCAAGTTTGGGGGTCTCCCTCCCTAGGTTATCCTTCCCCATGGAGCCGTAAGATCCTTCCTAATGGGGCCTGAGGGGATCCTTGCCCCGGAGCCTCTCTGTTGAAATAGTTCCTCTGGCTTGTTCTCCCTTGGGAGACCCCTGAATCCCCCCGATGTCCCCAAATGCCCCCCTAGCTCCCTTGGATCTGGGGGACCCCTCTCTTCTCCAAGCATGTCCCCATCTCTGGGGAGGACTTTGCTGGATCTGTGGTGGGCCTTTCTTTGAAACCCCCATTTTGCAGTGGGGGGAGTGAACCCCCTTAGAGGAGATCCCTTGGAGCCCTCTTGATACATGTTCTCTAGATCCCGGGTTTTTGGATCCCACCCACCCCAGGGAGCCACCTTGAATATGTCTCCTCTGGGATTTATTGGGATCCCTCTGAGATCCTACCCCCACCTTGCGGGCAAACCCCTGGACCCTTCTCCCCTGCCCACACACCCCTTTTCTCCTCCCCTGACCAACATGGGGGTCCCGTCACGTTAAGGATCCCCCTCCTGGAGCTCTCCCCAGACCTCGCAGGGATGGGTGGGGTGTTCCAGCACCTCACTCACTGGGGAGTGGAGAGGATGGTCGGATGCCTACATCGAGTTCCCCCACTCCCCGTTAGGAGTTGGGGGCCCGCCCGTCATGATGGGGATGCCTAGCAGGGTTCTCCCTTTCCTTGCAGAGCCCTGCGGGAGTGATTTTGGGAAGAGGGTGAGGAGGGAGCCGGCGGGACCGTCCTGGGTACAGGCAGGTGGAGGATGAACGGCGAAGCTGAGTGCCCTGCAGACCTGGAAATGACAGCTCCCAAAAACCAAGGTGAGCCCCCGGCAGCCCCCCACGACACGCTGGTGCTCCCAGAGGAATTCTGCTGCTGCGCTTAAAAATAATAATAAATAAACCTTGCGGCACCCCTTTTCTCAGAGGAATGGCAGAGGAGAAGGGATGGAGAGGAGGAGGGGTGGAGGATCCGTGATCCCAGCGGATCAAGGCCGGGGGGAATCTGCCTCTCTGTGTTCTGATCCAGCGCAGGGAACACACACATGTGTACAGCACACAGATTTGTGCTCCAGTGCACCAGCAGCCCCTTGGCTCTAGGATGCTCTTTAGGGGGCCTGGAGTTCAGGGGGATTGGGAAGGGGGGGCTGGCACGGAGGTGCTGCCCTCCCTGCTCACATCTGGGCTGCATTAAAAGCCGAGCCGTTACCTTGGGCCTCCAGCTTCCAGACCCCGGCATGACATCAGAGCTTCAACTTTTATTGGAAAAGGGGCAGGAAAACAAGGGAAAAAAGAAAGATGTTTATTTAGGGCAGCCCGCAGGGCTCTGCCACTCCACCTCTGAAAAACCCCCTGGGTCCCCCAAAGGTCTGGAGTGCTGTCCAGCCTCTCACACCTGCCAGGTCCCCCCAGTTTTCCTCCTTCCTTGCTGCAGTCGGGGCTGTTGCCTCGAGCGAACCCGGCCGGAGCACGTGTCCTTCTCCGGGACTTTAGATGGATTTAATTACACCGGGGCAGCTTTCCTAATATAGACCCGGCCCGGCCGGTGCCAGGAGAGCCGGGATAAATCGGTCCCAGGGCACAGGCAGCCCCATTCATCCTGGTGGGTGAACGCCGCAATTCCAGCCTTCTTCAGCGTGCCCCCGGGTGAGGGAGGGGGACAGAGGGATGGAGGGCTGAGTCTGGGGTCCCTGTTGTCCTCACCCTGCTGCCAGCAAGGATTTGGGGATGTTTCCACTGTTTTTTTTTCTGTATTCCTTTGGGATGTGGTTATTCCGGCTGTCTGCCAGTGGGGGGTTCATGCAGGGCCAAAGATCTCCGGGTTTTTCTGCATTCCAGGGGGGAAACCGAGGCACTGGGCTCGATGGGGGCAGGTTTGGGGGGCTGTCTCGTCCCCTTCTCCGTGCCCTCCAGGTTTTTGTGGCTGTGCTGCTTTTGGTAATTCCTCCTGATTTCTGCAAGTAAGGCTGGCACCAGCTTCCCAGCCCTGTTCTGCCTCATTGGTCCTTGCCTGGGAGGCCTGGAAAGTGGATGGGAAAAACAGGAAGGCAGAATCTGGGGCTGTGTTCTCCCTCCCCCAGCCCTGATCTCCCCCAGCTCTGTAGGGAATGGGGGTTTCCCATCTCTTTTGCCTCTTCATGGTGTTTTGGGATGAAGCCAGGGACACAGAGACACACCCCAAGCCACCAGGCCCTTGCTTTCCAGGGGGCTCTTTCTGTCTCCCTCCGTATTAATCCCTAATGAGGTCACTACAGGGACCAGCTGGATCCTAAACTGTTCCTGCCTTGACCCCCAACCAGGCAGGTCCAGGAGGGGAAATGGGATGGGGGGGGGGTCACGTCCTGGCTGTGCTCCCTTCACCAGGTCCCGAATGTCCTGTAACATCCCTTGCTTGGATTTGGGACTCCGGGGAAATTGTCCTTCCCCAGACCCCTGCAAGGACAGGAGGTGGAGGTGGTTTTCCTCGTGTTGAGTCTTGAGCGGAGGGAGAGCTGCAGCTGGAGAAATCTGTGCAGCTGGATATTTCTGGGAGCTTGGTTTCATTCCTGGAGATGGAGGGAGATGCTCCACTCAGATCCATGACGAGCCACACTGTCCCCATCTCTTCAGGATCCTCTGTGTCCCACTGTCCCCATCTCTGGGATGCTCCAAACACCTCAGCCTTCCCCTGGCAGAGAAGTGAGGCAGGGAATGGCACGGTGAGCCCGTCCTGTGCTGCAGGAATCCCGGGTGCCTGTCCGGGGATGAGGCAGCCGGGGCTGCGTGGGCGGGTGGCTCCGGGCTCTGCTCCTCCTCCAGCCCATCCCCAGGGAATTTTCCTTCCGCTCCCAGGCCCCGCTGCACTCCCCAGGGCCACCCGTGTCTGCAGAGCACCCCGGGCTGTGCTCCCCAGCTGGCCTGGAAGCTGGGAGCAGGGAGGAATTCCCCTGGCAAGGAAGCAGCCCCAAGGCTGGGGCTGGATGAGGCACTCAGGGGTGGGATATCCTGCCTGCTGCCTGTCCCAGCACGGTGCTGCTGCCTGTCCCGGCCTCACGGTTGCTCCGGGCTTTGCCACGTGCCCATCCCACTATTCCAGCAGCGTGTTCCTGTGGGAGATGGGGATGCTGCTCCCAGCAGCTTGGGGGGTGTTGGGGTGACATGAACATCATCCCTGCCCTGTCAGGGACCCCTCTGTGAGATGAGGGTGCTGTGCTGGGCTCTGCTCCCCTCACTTTGTGGTCTGGGAGCTTTGACCTTGGCAGAGGTCACCGTGGAGCTGGGCCCAGGTGATCACAAAGCTCTCCGGAGTGCAGGAAAAGCAACGCTGAGGTTTTCCAGTTGCTCTGGATGTATCTTTTCCACTTAGAAAGTGCGTTTTCCTGCTTCCTGCTTGGCTGGAGAGCTCACTGCTCCCATGTCACTCCGCAGGGGTAGGAAATAGCCCTCTGCTCCCGTGCAGGAGAGCCATCCCTTATCTGATGGTTTTCTGGGATGAGCGAGTCTCTCTGGTTTGCACCGAGTGGAATTTCTAGCTTTGCCCAGATTGTTTTGGCCCATAGAAAGCTGCTCGAGGGTGATGGAAACAGCCACATCCCTTTGATCTTTAATCTCGAGAGGCAGCATGTGGAGATTACGTGTCCTGGCGCGCGGTCCGGAGCGGCACGCCGGGAGCTGTAGTCCCGGGGTCCCGCCGGGAAGGGAAGGGAAAAGGCTTCCTGCCCCCGGCTGATCCCGTTTCTCCCTGCTCAGACCGCTGGTCGCAGGAGGACATGCTGACCCTCCTGGAGTGCATGAAGAATAACCTGCCCTCCAACGACGGGAGCAAGTTCAAAACCACCGAGTCCCACCTGGACTGGGAAAAAGTGGCTTTCAAAGACTTCTCAGGGGAGATGTGCAAGATGAAGTGGATGGAGATCTCTAATGAGGTAATTGACACCACGTGGGGCTTTGTGGGGGCTTTGTGACGGGGTCCGAGCGTCCTGCTGACATTCCTGGGGCTGTTGGAATTGTCCAGGCTGAGTGCCCAGAGCCCTCAGCCGTTGGTGCCGGCACCATCCTGCTGCTGTCAGCTTTGTGACCCCTCACAGGGGCTGGGATCGGTCGTTTCTGGGTGGCATTACAAAACCCAGTGGGTTTCTGCTTTGCCAGGGGTCTGCCCCGTCCCCTGTTCAAGTCTTTGCTCTTCACTTCCCGCACAGGTGAGGAAATTCCGGACCCTCACAGAGCTCATTATGGATGCTGAAGAGCACGTGAAGAATCCTTACAAAGGCAAAAAGCTCAAGGTACTGGGCAGGAATTAGGCTCATTCCCTAAAGGGTGACCCCGGGCTTGCCCAGGATGGGGGCCTGTCCCCCCTGGGGCACCTCAGACCTGCGTGGCTGTGCCGTGGAGCCCCTGCAGCCCCTCACTGCCCTGGGCCTGGTGTCCGGCTGCCCGAGGCTCCGGAGGCCGCGGCCTGGGCCTGGGCCAACTGCTGGGTACATCTAATATGGCCAGCTGTGCTGCTGGCAGCCTGTGTCCAAGTTTAGCTCCAGAGGGGCCGGGAGCTGCCCTCCTATTCCTGGCCTGTGTTCAGCTGGGTGGCCCTGGGGCAGCCGATGGTCCATCCCTGGGGGTCCCATCCCCTCCTCCTGCCCCAGTGTCCCCTCCTGCTCTGTGCTGACAGCTCTGGGTGGCTGCAGGCCGCTCCCAAGGTTCCCAGACATGGGATACTGTAATTCCTTGGGGAGCCCTTGTTCCGAGCAGTTTCCCCCTCCTCGCCTGCATCACCAGCAGGGCTGGATGGAGGCAGTTGCCCCCCGGACTGGGGAGCTGTGGGTTAGGCTGTGCCCCAGTGGTGCTGCCAGCTCCGTGCTCAGTGTCCTCCACTCTGCTGTCTCCCCAGAAACACCCCGACTTCCCCAAGAAGCCCCTGACTCCCTATTTCCGCTTCTTCATGGAGAAGCGAGCCAAATACGCCAAGCTTCACCCCGAAATGAGCAACCTGGATCTCACCAAGATCCTGTCCAAGAAATACAAGGAGCTTCCCGAGAAGAAAAAGGTATGGGGGGGTGTCAGCAAGCCCCTTCCCACCACGTGTGCTGGGCTCTGCTCAGCTCTTCCAGTAAAACCAGCAGAGCTCAAGCTCTGCCTGGCGAGGGCTTAGCTCTCCACAGGAGAAGCCAGGTGTTCGTTTAGTCCCGTCAGACCTGTAAGACTTCCTTGGCTTTTCCTGTCCTGGTTCCCAGGATCCGTGGGGTGGAGGCTGGCTGGGTCTGGCCGCTGGTCCGTCTCTTCCTGACGGACCTGGCTGGTGGCTTTGCCCTGGGTGGATCCGTGTTTGATGCCGGCGTTAGGGCACACGCCCCGCTGTGCCACCCTGTCCTGGCCAGGGACACAGGGACAGGCTCTGGGAGATCCTCGGAGCAGAGGTCTGCCCACCTGGGGATGCCAGAGCCTGGGCAGGGCCCAACTTTCACTCTGGGGTGTCCAGGAAAAGTCTAGGGCACGAAGGCCTGCTGTGCCCTTTCCCAGGGCTGCTGGGACACACAGAGAGGGGAGATATCCAGCTGCTGGATCTTGGGCAGGCTGGAAACCCTCTGCAGGACCATTCTGTGGGCTGGGGAGCCCTTGGGTCCCTCTTGGGGTGGGGGGATGCCTGGTTGATCAACCAGCCAGGTCGATGGGGACGTCTCCTCCTGCCCACTCCTGGTGCTGACATCCCTCTCCACCTCTGCGGTGGCTTTGTGTCCCCAGATGAAATACATCCAGGACTTCCAACGAGAGAAGCAGGAGTTTGAGAGGAACTTGGCGAGGTTCAGGTGAGCAGGCAGCACCCCCCACCCCCCTGTAATTCCCCAGGCCCCTCCAGGCAGATCCAGATTCCCCTCCTGTGCATAGCTCACAGAGGAAGTCCTGATGGGCTTTTGGCTTGAAGAAAAGAGGGAATTCAACAAAAAGAGAGCAAGGAAAAGGTGCCTGAGAGCATCCCTCTGTCTGGGAGACTGGATGATGGGGAGAGCGGAGGACCAGCTGTGCTCTGGGGGTCAGGGTCTGCGAGGTGGGGACAGGAGCCCTGCCACCAGCACTGATGAGAGCTGAAGTGTCCCCCCACTCACTCCAGCCCTTCCCCTTGGATGTGACTGCTGTGACCCGGGTGGATCCTGGCATTCCCAATGACCTGCTGCTGCTTCAGGGTTGCAGCCCAGCCCGGGGATGCCTGTAGCCAATGCTCCCCAAGGAGGGACAAAATTAAATCTCTCCTAAAACCCTCCTGCTCTTTTTGGGGACCTCCCAGCACCTGAGCCCGTGGAGGCTCAGCCCTGCAGTGACAGTCACCCCCTTAGCAGGCAGGTTTAAGGGTGCTCTCCTTGCCTCTGCCACCTCCCTGACGCTCTCCCTTCCCCTCCTCCCTGCCTGCTGAAGGGAAGACCACCCGGATCTCATCCAGAATGCCAAGAAATCCGACGTCCCCGAAAAGCCCAAGACCCCCCAGCAGCTGTGGTACAACCACGAGAAGAAGATCTACTTGAAAGTGCGTCCAGATGTGAGTACGGTGGGTGGGAGTGAGTGCGAGTGTGAGTGCTGGGGGTCCTGGACCCCGCTGCTGGGGCAGGAGGGGAAGGGAGAGAAGCCTTTTAGGGGGTCGGGATGGAGGACACCGCTAGGAGCTCCCGGAGCCTGGACCGAGGTAAGGAGGGGCTCTGCACATCTGGAAGAGGTTCAGGGATCCAGCCCCTGCTTTTTGCCAGGAAGGGGTGACCACAGCCTTGAGTCAGGGCAGGAAAGGATTCCAGCACAGACATCTCCACCTCTGGCCATGCCCCCCACTCCCACACAGCCCCACGGCTCCCAGCCGCCCCGTGCCGGGCGCCGTCAGGCCCCAACAGGCCACACCATTTTTTTGCCATTTTTTTATATTTTTTCATTCCTCTTTTTTTATTGGATTTTACCCCTCTGCCCTCACCTCTGGCTTTGGGTTTTCAGGCCACCACGAAGGAGGTGAAAGAGTCGCTGGGCAAGCAGTGGTCTCAACTCTCGGATAAAAAGAGGCTGAAATGGATTCATAAGGCCCTGGAACAGCGGAAGGAGTATGAGGTAGGGAGCAGCCTCACCTGTCCCCTCCACACTCGTCCCAACATTCACTCCGAGCCGCTCTGCATCCCGGCCCTGCGTGGCCTCTCCCAGCTCAGGTAGCCAGCGTGGGGGTTCAGGCAGGTCCTGGCAGGTCCCTAGCGAGTCTGAGCCCTGCCTCTCCAGCCGTGTGCGGGGCAGGCAGCAGCACCCCCAGGCGCAGGATTAGGGCGATGGTTGGCTTCTCTCTCCTCCTCCTCCGGCCCCGGCAGGCAGGGGTGGCAGCCCCTCTGACCGCTCTCCCTCCCCTGCAGGAGATCATGCGGGATTACATCCAGAAGCACCCGGAGCTGAACATCAGCGAGGAGGGGATCACGCGCTCCACCCTCACCAAGGCCGAGCGGCAGCTCAAGGACAAGTTCGACGGACGACCCACGAAGCCACCCCCGTGAGTCCTGTCCCTCCTGTCCTGGCTGGGTGCTGCTTCTTGCCAGCAAGGAAACTGGACTCTGCTGGGCTTGGGAAGCCCGGATAACTTGTGGGATCGCAGACACAGAGGGGTTAGATGGGGTTTATAGGATGAATTTCTTCACGGTCAAGCCTGGGAACAGGAACTTGGCTGCCCAGGGCGGTGGTGGAGTCACCGTCCCTGGAAGTGTTCAGAGTGTGGATGTGGCACTTGAGGACATGGTTTAGTGGTGGGCTTGGCACTGTTAGTCAGTGGTTGGACTAATGATCTTAGAGGGCTTTTCCAGCCTTAATAATTACACGATTCTGTGGTGATCCCTTTAAACCAGTCCTTAAGTATACATGAAATACACATTTTGGGGAGAATCTGAGCGAGGTATACAGTGATACTCTGGCTTTTAGGAGGTGATCCAGCACCCAGCTGCCCTAAAACAGAGGCACTTCACTTCCTTGCCTGGCTCAGCCCAACTGGGGCCTTTTGGGTGAGGCTTTTAGCATGGAGCCAGCTCCACAGGGGCAAGTTTTCCCTAACACTGTGTCCCTCTGTGGGTTTTTCAGGAATAGCTACTCCCTGTACTGTGCAGAGCTGATGGCCAACATGAAAGATGTGCCCAGCACGGAGCGGATGGTGCTGTGCAGCCAGCAGTGGAAGCTGCTGTCCCAGAAGGAAAAGGACGCCTACCACAAAAAGTGTGACCAGGTGAGTGGCTGAAGATGGACAGGTGGGGGAGAGGCAGGTGGGCACCAGTGCTGTGGGAAAGGAACAGTGGGATGGGAGAGTCAGGGCTGCAAATATCCCTGGAAACGAAGCCCTCACCTTTCCTCAGTCCCTGTGCTACTCTGCATCACCAATTCTCCCTGAGGTCCTCGGTCACCTCCCTTGATCCTGCCTCCTGTGGGGGACAAACGTGGTCCAGGTGGAGGGTGCTGCTGCCAAGGGATTGAGGCTGGGTCAGGGGCTGCAAGGGGCAGGGATGGCGTGAGGGATCTCTGTGTAACCACACGTGTCCATCTCCCTCCAGAAAAAGAAAGATTACGAGATCGAGCTGCTCCGCTTCCTGGAGGTGAGTGATGAGGGGCTGCTCGGCCATCAGGTGCTGGAGAGCCCGAGTCTGGGAATGGGGAACTCTGCCCAGGGACTGGGATGGCTTAAATGGGGGGCTGCCCTCTCTGCTCCCCCAAAACATGTCTGGGCCCAGGTGGTTGCACACAGCCTTGACCTGGCTGTCCTAATGCCTGACCCAGCGTCTTCCAGCTGGGCACTGGGAGGTGAGGGTGGGCCCCCGGCTGGGAGGGGAGCTGGGCTGAGCAGAGGGCTGGAGCTGGAGGGGAGGGTGTTCGGTGGCTGTGCAGCCTCTTACTTCCTTCCCTCGCCGGGGCGTGGGCGGGGGAGCGGCCCCAGCGTCGTCCCCGTCCCCGGGCGGATGTGACACGGCCCCGGCTGCAGCTGCAGGGGCACGGGGTGGAAAACCCAGGGGTGTGCCCACATCCAGGCACCTGCCCACCTGCTTGCACTGAGAAACAGCTGAGCTGGGGAGGGGACAGAGCTGGAGGAGAGGGACACTGCCCGGATGGAGGGTGACAGGGTGGAGACACCCAGGCTGTACACGTGTAGTTCCAGGTGCCAGTCCTGACTGGGACAGGGTTTGGATCAGGACACCCAAGGGCATTAATTCCCCTTCCCCAGGGTCCATATTCCCTGAGTGCCTCAAAGCCTCATTAGCACTGGGCTGCCTAACGATGTCTCTCCTCCTTTGCTGCCCAGAGCCTGCCCGAGGAGGAGCAGCAGCGGGTGCTGGGCGAGGAGAAGATGCTGGGCAGCAACCGGAAAGGGGCCACGAGTCCTGCCTCCAAAAAATCCTCACCAGAGACCGGCAAGGTGGGAGCGGCCCCGGGAGGGCTGGGGCAGCACCTGCCAGAGGCCTGGGGTGGGGTTGTGTGTCTGAAGGGGCTTTGAGGGCTTCATTCCTGCACGGGCTCGCCCCCTGACAGCCCCGTGTGCCCCCCAGGCCAGCTCGGAGAAGCCCAAGCGGCCCATCTCGGCCATGTTCATCTTCTCTGAGGAGAAGCGGAAGCAGCTGCAGGAGGAGCGGCCGGAGCTGTCGGAGAGCGAGCTGACCCGGCTCCTGGCCCGCATGTGGAACGACCTCTCCGAGAAGAAGAAGGTCGGTACCATCCCCACCTCTGTCCCCTCCTCCACCGCTCCTGTGGGCATCCTGGGCAGTCCTGTCCTTGCCCTGCACTGAGGGGCACAAACGTGCCCTGGAGCGTCACAGTGACCAGTGTCAGCACTGAGGGGCACCACTGGCTGTGCCTCCCCCTCTCGTCACCTGAGGGGTCAAAACCCACCAGACAGAGAAACCTCAGAGGGCCCTTGAGCCTCAATCTGGTTTTGAGGTGGTTTTCCTGAGGGAGGGAGTCCTGAGGTGGGGTTGGGGTTGGTGTCAGTGCTACTGTGGGNGGGATCATCGCTCCCACCAGCAGGAATTCCCATCTGCTTTCTCTCTGGCTCACACCTGGGTTTGGGCTGGGAGCTGTGGGGAGGGTGGGGGGCACAGGGGGAGCAGTGCCCCACCAGCAGCACCCCAGTTTCCCAGGTTTTTTGGGTGCACCTGATGCATTGTGGTGGTTCTGCCCCACAGAACGACCGGGGCAAAGCGCTGAAGGCCATGGAGGCCACTTGGAACAACATGGAGAAGAAGGAGAAGCTGATGTGGATCAAGAAGGCGGCGGAGGATCAGAAGCGATACGAGGTGGGTCCCTGCCCCGTCCCGTCCCTCTCCGTGTCCCTGAGCCAGTGCTGCCCCTCTCCCTGACCCTCTCTCTCTCCTGTGGCTCAGAGGGAGCTGAGCGAGATGCGGGCCCCTCCGTGCTCCACCAACTCCACCAAGAAAATGAAATTCCAGGGAGAACCAAAGAAACCCCCCATGTGAGTTACCTGGGGTGTGAAAAACTGGGTGGGAAGAGCCTGGAGCAAGAGGAGGGAGGGCGGGCTGGACCCTGGCGTGGCTGGACAGGGGTTGTGGACACCTGGGTTGTCTGTGCCCGCTGTCCCAGCCCGGTCCCTGCGCTCTCCCCGTGCAGGAACGGTTACCAGAAGTTCTCCCAGGAGCTCCTGTCCAATGGGGAGCTGAACCACCTCCCGCTGAAGGAGCGGATGGTGGAGATCGGCAGCCGCTGGCAGCGCATCTCCCAGGGCCAGAAGGACCACTACAAAAAACTGGCAGAGGAGCAGCAGAAACAGTACAAGGTGCACCTCGAAATCTGGCTCAAGGTGGGTGCTGGATCCCAACGGTGGGAGACTCTGGGATGCATTGGTTTTGGGGATGATGCCTGGCATGGTCTCTGTTCCCGCCCCTCCTCCGGAAACCACCACCTCCAGACCATTTTTTGACATTTTGTAACTTAAAAGGATAAAAGTTACATACTTGGGGAGGCCGTGCCTTGTGCTGGAGCTTTTCCCCGCTCCATCCCCCCGCTGTGCTCCGTGCCCGCCCCTCCCTGACTGTGTCCCTGTCCCCACAGAGCCTCTCGCCCCAGGAGCGGGCTGCCTACAAGGAACACATCTCCAACGTGAGTATCCGTGTGGCACTGCTCTGGTGGCATCCCGGGAGTTTGGGAGTGGGATGGGGGTGCCAGGGGCTTGGGANGGGATCATGCTGTGGTCTCTGTTCCCGCCCCTCCTCCGGAAACCACCACCTCCAGACCATTTTTTGACATTTTGTAACTTAAAAGGATAAAAGTTACATACTTGGGGAGGCCGTGCCTTGTGCTGGAGCTTTTCCCCGCTCCATCCCCCCGCTGTGCTCCGTGCCCGCCCCTCCCTGACTGTGTCCCTGTCCCCACAGAGCCTCTCGCCCCAGGAGCGGGCTGCCTACAAGGAACACATCTCCAACGTGAGTATCCGTGTGGCACTGCTCTGGTGGCATCCCGGGAGTTTGGGAGTGGGATGGGGGTGCCAGGGGCTTGGGACTGGGCAGGGTCAGTCCCAGGTGAGGTTTGGATGTGCCACACTCCAGAGAGCCCCTCCAGTGGGGGTTTGTCCCCATGGCATCTCAGCAGTGGGATTTTCTCTGGGCTGGACACCGGGAAGGAGCTGAACTGGAGCCCTGAAGAGCTTTGTTTTGTTCCCACAGAAACGCAAGAGCATAGGGAAGATCCGGGGTCCCAACCCCAAGATGAAGCCAACGATGCAGTCCAAGTCGGTGAGTCACAACAGCCCCCCTCCCTGGGGAGCGTGTCAGGGGACCCACAGCCCGTGTTTGAGGCATCCCTCGTGCTTCCAGCTGCCTGCCCTGTCCTTGAGACCATAAACCTCCCCCAGATCCCTGCTCAGAACACATCCAGCTTGGATTTTGACCCCTGGTACCCGCTCGGGGACCCTTTTTGGTGCAATTCTCGGTGTAAATGGGGAAGGGCTCCCAGGAAGGTGTGGGGCAGCAGGGACTCACCTGCTCTGCTCAATGGATGGAGGAACCCAAAGGGGGGTTGTCAAGGGTGGGGTGGGAGCTGCACCCATGGGACTCACCAAGACCCTCCTGTCCTGCAGGAGTCAGAGGACGATGACGAGGAGGAAGAGGAGGAGGAAGATGACGACGAAGATGAGGATGACGACGATGACAATGGTGACTCGTCAGAGGAAGGTGGCGACTCCTCGGAGTCCAGCAGCGAGGAGGAGAGCGAGGATGGGGACGAGGTGAGGCCGTGGCACGGGGAGGGCACGGGGCCCCCCTCACCCTCCTCTGGGCTGGGGGGCACCCGCAGCCGGGCTCAGATAGATCCGTGGCGGAGGAGCCCCCGGGAAGCAGAGGGACACGGGGAGGAGAAGGGGAGCAGGATCCCCCCGGTGCTCCCGGGGAGGACACGAGGAGCAGCCGCGGGGCGCAGTCAGGAGCAGCCTCGGGACGTAGACGTGCGGGGGGGTGTGCAGAGCCCCCAGTGAGCAGAGAAAAATCTCCTGTCTTTTTCCTGGTGGAGATACTGAGTCTGGTCTCGGCTCCGTTTGCGCCAGTGTGAATGCCGAGTAAGTCACCAGAGTCAAAGCTTTACACCGGTGCAACTGAAATCTGAGTATGCTGGATGGCGCTGGGGCCAGAAACCGTGTCCGTGCCTTGTGCTCGCCACCGGACAGGTGAGGTGTTTCCACCCCCTCGCTGGTCTCAGCTCACGCCTCTTCCTTCCCTGGCTTTAGAGGGGGGAAACTGAGGCACGAGGCGGGTCGGGTAGCCTCCCTCAGATCGTGTAGCGAGGCAGTGGCAGAGGTGAGGAGGGCAGGACCCGCGTGTGCTGCTCCGGCACGCCCCCCCAGAGCCCCGGGCCGAGCCTTTGCAGTTCAGTCCTGGCTCCTGCCCCAGGTCCCTCCTCCAGGCCCAGACCCCCGGGGCAGCGATGGGAGGGTGGGGGCCCCGGCGGGGA
>VYXD01015451.1:0-19014 GCA_013397195.1 Hylia prasina
TAACCAGAATATGCCTTCTCTTGTTTCATCTGAACAGTGTAGATTTTTCCAGGGCTGAGCAGAAGCCCCTCTCTGATCTTCCTGTAAACCGAAGAGCAAAAATGGAGTTACCAATTTTCTTCCTAACCCCTTACATTTTGAGAGTGATTTGAGGCATTTTTTGCTGCTTGTGACACAATTGTTCTCACACAATTTCTCTGTGTATTTAGATGCACAGTAGGAAAGTTCTCACATCTGACTAGGTACCAAGAATCAATTTAGAGCAAAAAGAAAAATATTGGCACTTAAGCGCCACAGTGGTAGATAACTTGGAAATACCTCAAGTAAATTGGAAAGACCTAACACCTAAAACAGTGTATGAAAAAGAATATAACTTCAGAGGTAATATGCTTTTGGTTTTGACTGGTACTTGAGTAAATTTTAATCATGTTAGACTAAGATTAATTCCTTTCCTGTAGCATTTGTGTGGCAAACTACCAGCCAGAATGTTTTCCTAATGACACAAAAGATTTTCCTTAACAATGCTAACATGAAGGTGTTCTGTTAGAGATTTCTGGAAGTCCTGAGTTCATTTTCCTCTTTTATCTGTTATGTTCCATTGTCTGCAACACAAGTAACATTATGTCTCTCTCAGCTTCCATATTTCATGAATTTTTGCTCTCTTTACCTCCTTAATCCTTTTTCTGTACTTTGACAACATAGAAAAATTAATAAATTAAATGCATCCTGAAAATAAAAAGACTGGTACAATCCTCTGTAAATTTGATTTTAATTCTTTGCTCTGATGTTAAAGCTGAATTTCCCTTAAAACTTGCTACAAAATTCTTTATAAAAGAACAAGTGTAGTTTCTCTAAAGCCTGGAAATGTGTTTTCCTTTTTTATGAGCACTTCAGGAATATAATATACAGGGTTGCACTGAGAAGCACACAGAAAAGGTGCCAAGCGAACAGAATAGGTTTATACAGCAAACTTATCTTTTTATGTGAACCCACTAAAAGCTCACCAAATACCCCTGAAATTGACTGGGCATGAGTAAAATATGATTTCACTACAGGATAAAGTGTTCCATTTAAAGTGTAAGTCCGGGCTCTAGGGTAATAATGACAAAGTGGAGTCATTATGAACTAAAATGTCTTTTGAGAAAACTGAGCAGATATACCAATAGTCCTAAGAGTAGTACCTGCTTCCCTCATGGAAGAAATAGTGCACATCAGAGAATTCATTATTTGTACATAACAAGGCCTGTAATTGCATTTTATAAAAGCAAAACATAAAATACTGAGAATAACAGTGCAGGACTGAGAAACAAACTGGTTTCCCAGATGTATTTTCTTATGCCATGGAGAGCATAAAATGGACATAATTCTTCACTGGGAATGTTCTCTTCCAAGCAGGACTCTTCAGCTCAGGAGGGCTGGGGTAACCTATGCCAGCATTCAGCCTCCAGCCTCCAGATTAGGGGGCTACTTGCATGAAGAGGGGACAGAGAGCTGTGGCTGCAGTGCCCTCAGCTGCAGTCACTTTATTCTTCACAGAGCAGGCAATAGGTGAAGTGTCCTTTTTTTTAGGTAAGAAATCTCAAATGAAAAGGGAGCACAATGTCAGAGTGAATGTCAGAGTTTTCTTTATTAGAAAGGGACAATCAGCTGCAGTATTTTGAAAAACATTGCATTCAAAATATATGGTCTAATAGTAAACCATTACAGCGGTCATCTCACTTCAGTTAATTTATCTTGAGGGAAAAGAACTTCCTCATGCAGGTACCCAGCATTCTCTGCCTGAAGACACACTGGAGGATTTAAGCCTATGTGGGATGAAGACCAATATGTGTATACCAGTTGAATCCAGCTTGTGACTACATACAAAAAAGGGGACCCATTAAAAAAAAGAATCAACTGACAAAGTAAAAGTAAGGCCAAATTACATGCACTGAGTAAACAACAGAGATATCTGATGGAAGGTGAGCCAATGCTGTTTAAAAATACATGACAAATATATCTGTTTAAGCAAAGACGCACATTTTACCGTTCCTCAGATCTCACAATTGCCAAGGATCATTCCAATTTCTTGCTTTGCATTCCTGATCTTGAAAATTTCTGATTTATGTCTCCTATATAGGGAAGTGGACTTGCAATAGACCACTGCCTGGGGGCAGTTTTTAGAGGAACCAGATAGGCTTTTACTTCTCAGTGGTTGCCTCTAAGCTCCTACGGTCATCTGCCGCTTTTCAGAATTGCTGTTTCAAATTATGTGAACTGGAACTGATATCACCTTTCAAAGCCTTATCAAAATGTCAGGTGCTGAAGGATCTCCATCAAGGAGTTAGAGGCTGTACACCTGGGTCTGTACCTTTCTTTAATACCACACTGGATCCACCTGAAAATGTTGGACATCTAACAGCTGCTAAACTTCGATCTTCTCCCCTCAATGCATCATCAATATTAAAACCTAATAATTTTAAGCTCAATGCAGCACCCATTCAGACCAAAGCATCTGGACAGGCATTACCATTGGCTTGAGCCTGGCAGTAAGCTCATTTAGGTAGACATTGTTTCCCATAAGTGTTGTAATCCACCTTCTGCCTCTTACGTGGTGAATGCATGTCCAGGTGATATTCATGAAATAAGGGCTATGCTCTAAATTCAAACACCAGCTTGCCTCAAGGTGACAATGTCATGTGATTCATGACTTTTGAATTTATTTTTACAGAATTTATCTGGGTGTGCCCTCTGAAATTTATTGATATGAGGCAATTTATTTTATATGTTTTTAATGTAAATAAATTACACATTCTGTAATAAAGAGTTTTGCAGTGTTGTTAGTTATAATAACAGAATGAAGAACAGACAAACTGAAGGATAATTCTTAAGTAAAGCTACCTGTCATTTCACCTCTTTAACATTCCTACTATTATTTTTTTCCGTGATGCCATCTATAATGGAGAGGGAGTGGTGATTGTCCTGTGGAATAGAGATGGTCCAAGGGAAGATCCTAGTGGAAATTTTTGCAACAAAAACATGAAATGCATCTGAAATGAGATTGTGGAAGAAGCAAGAGGAGCAGAATGCATGGAAGAAACAAAAATCTGGTGATACTGAAAGGGTCTGCCTCTTTCCAGGGGTACTCCCTGTGTATTTACATCACTTCCACTTCAGACTCTTCTGTCTCACAGGTCAAGTTTTCATATAAGTATATCATTGCTCAGAGTCTGTAAAAAAAACTTCTGGAATCTCCTCAGTTTCCTCCATTTACTGAATATATGCACTTATTCATCTTTTATAGCTACATAAAACACAAATGGCATTCTGTATGTTTGGACAAGCAATCATAAGATAATTCTGGTAATTTAGTCAGTATTTAGGATATTAATTGCAGGCACCTGGAATAGACAGATATGTTGATATTGTAGAATATTTGGAGATATTCATGGTTACTTGGCCACTGAAGTTCCTGCACTGTCACACTGCAACGGAAGTGTGAGAATGCAGGGGCACTACCATGTGTTAACCATTGCATTTGAGGGCTGCTAGTCCTATTTAAGCCAAGAGGCTAAGGGCCAAGTGGCAGTACCCTTCTGAACAAAACCCAGTTAATTTCAAAAGAATGCATGGCTGGATATATTTAATTTTGAATTTTCTATTACAGTTACAAGAAAAAGGTTAGAAAATTAGTCAGAGTGTCATACACAAAGTTGTCTATGAAAACATCAGGGTGTCTAAAGTTTCTACTTCTCTTGTCTTTCTATAATATAAATCATAGAAATATAGAATGGTTTAGGTAGGATGAGACCTTAAAGATCATCTACCAGTGAGCATGGATATCTTCTACAAGATCAGGTAGAAAACAATACCATAAAGTAAAACACTCTAGCATAAATAAAAACACATATAAGCAAAAGAATGTATGAGGCATCTGTTGAATTTTGTAATCAGATATTGGGATTTTATATCCCCTGAGAGTGAAATTTTACTCAGCTCTAAGGCAATGTGTGAATTTGTTTTTCCCACATTATTTCTGTATCAAAGGTAATTTTATTTTAAAACTCTATCGAAAAAACTGGCTGTTATCTTGCTAAAGAGTACCAAGCACTGCTACTCTTGCATCCTTGTTGCGCTGAAATTTGTCGCACTATTTTTGGGCAGGCAACATGGCTGATTAGACTAAGGGGCATTCCCCCTGCACAGAACCTCGATGTCCAGCTTTTACAATGGAGCCCTTAGCTGTGTTTTCAGCACAGGTGTGAGCAATGCCTTGGAATGTCCTTTTGCTGCGTCTCTTGGGCTGGCATCTGGAAGCAGGTAGTAGCAGAAACCCTTTGTTTTAGGCAACACGTGGGTTGACTCAGGTTGCTGGAGGGTTGCACTTGCAGAGGTAAACAGCTCAAAAGAAACAGTAGCAAGATTAGAAATAGCACTTTAAAGGCTGCACCAAGGGTGTGTCAGTTTTCAGTTACATTTTTCTTCACTTAGGTCTTCTTTAGTTGTTTTTTTCTTTTTCCCTTTTGCAATCACAAAATTAATTTTCTTTCATAGTCATTTACCTCAGAAAAATAGCAAGTTATTATTATGGAGAAAAAAAGCAGTTTAAGTGGAGCTTCTTGTGGCCTGACAACAGTGACCGTGGAACTTGTTCTAATAAACTCTTCGGAGAAAAAGGGAAGGAGTTCCCCCAGGACTCTTATTTGCATTATGCTTGTGAACTGAGAATTGGACATTGAGAATTTGTGACAGTCTCACCATTCTAGACCAAGCTAAAGTTGCAGAATGAAATCTTCTTCTCACAAAGCATGAATCAGAAATTCTTTCATTCCTGTCAGTGGAACTGCGTTCAGTGAACTTGGCACAGGTTCAGGGCCTGTGAAGCAGGGCTATTAAATCTTCAACTACATAATTTACACATTCTAATAATTTAAAATAGCATTTTGGTCATACCTTTTTTCTTATCTAACCAAATAGGAATGGAAGTTTTGAGAGGTTTATCTTTTAAGCACACCGCACCCTATTCCTTCAGTCCAGATTTCTTCTAGCAAAGGATTATAACAGGGGATTTTTGAGTGAAATAGAGACACAAAATACAACCGAAAATTCAGTCACACTCAAGATGTGGTGAAACTGCTGACACAAAGCCTTTTGTCTTATAATTTATATGTAGTAAAGATAAGAACTATCAAGTTTTTTCATTTTTCATTGTTTTATCTTGAATCTCAAAAGTTTCTGAACTAGTGGAAGTAGTACTAGAAAGAAATTCTGTGGTACACCATGCCAGCACAGAAAGGCAAGATGAGATGCAGGATGCCAAAAAAAGCAGAAGCAGGAGATTTTGAACGGTCTGTGAAGGATTAGGAAGCTGTCCAGCTTCTTGTGCCTGTCAACAATAATGGAATTGAGTCCCACCCTGAAGATAATTTCCTGAAGTCATTCTCCAGTCACAGAGAGGGTAAGATTAATAAAGAGGATTTATTATAATTCTCCAACCAATTTATGTAACGGAACATATAATAATCACATATAGCACAGCATTTATCACAGCCAGTTTATGCATCCATTTGTACAATGTGTGTTAAACCAACCATTTGTATGAATAATGTGTGTCCCTTTTTTGTGTTTGTGCCTTTGTGTGCCTTTTTCTCTGTTAAATTAAAAATTATTGAGGGATTTTGTTGTTTTTGTTGTTGCGCTTTTTCTCTTTTGGGCTTTTGTTTGGTTTTTTATTTTTATTTTTTTAGTTACCAATATGACACTGACACACACAGACTTCCCAGCAACTGAAATACAGCATGAAGTTTTCCACAGAGCCTGTATTGCTGCCTGTTGCAATTGGAAGATTATTTGAACAAGATATCCATAAGGACTAAAGCTCTATAACATTAACACTGCATGTATCCCCAAACAACATAGTTACATTTGAAATGAAACAGCATTGTCACACTAGACATAGAAATTACAGATTTTTACTAAAAATCTGATCTGGAGTAGTCTTCTTAAAAAGAGAGTCCAATATGGAGGGACAGAAGTCTTCTAAGTGCTACAGAACATAATCAGCTGGACATGGTAAAATACTAAAACAAAGGATTAATATCTGAATACTGAAAAAGTAAAAGAAGACAAAATGTAGGTACATTTCTTGAATACCATTTAAAGAAAGATACTATATTACATTTATCTTTCTTTCCATGTCCATATGATTCAGTGCAAAAATACATTCTTTAACCTACTTATTATATCTGTTTCATTAGGCCCTTCTGTCATGATACGATCTACAGTATTTGGTTTTCCACATCAGCAGCATTACTATGTGTATTTTGCAGGAGATCCATTCTCTTAGATTATACACTGCTGCAAATAAAATTATTTAAGCATGCCAGCTAACTGCCTGTGTCATTTTTATGCCATTTCACCTCTCTTCTGCAAGGTGACATTTTTCATTAAAGTTTATTTTCCAGTGGTTGGTGGCATGTATAGCAAAAAGCTCACATTACAGTCTAAAAATAGTGTAGCCAGACTGCATCTACTGTTACTTAATAGGAATGTGATATATCAATCTGAGCTTTCCTCAAGCTGTTGCTTCTTCCTCATGCACTTTACACATGATCACTGAATTATACAGCCTAATTTTGTTTATTTTGGGTAGATTTGTTCCTACCTCCATATGTAACATGAATGAAGTGATGAAAACTGAGTTCTATAAATGAATAAATTCTCTCCTATTATGTGTTGAAAAGAACTGAGACAAATCTTTTTCTCTTCTTTTCCACTGACTTCATGTTTATAAAGTGAATATTTACATGGTAGCCCAAAGCAGCTCTGATAAGTTTTGAGCAAAGGACTGTGAAAAGGATTTGTCCCTTTTTATTACATTCCTTATACCAGAAAATCTCCCACCAGCAGTCATTGTAAAATAAATAGGAAATAAAAAAACCCTTTCATTGCCCTATGAAGAGCCATAATCATGTTGTTTTCATCCTGAATAAAAAAATCTTTCTGATTATTAAGGTACACGGGAAACTATTGTAATAAGTAGATGTTGAGTTCTGTTGAGATACATATCATTATTTATTGATGCAATATTAATGCGGAACAAGAGGAAGAAAAAGTCAGTATTTCTGATGAGGAAAAATAAATCAATGTTCAGTGAAACAAGCCATTTGATCCTCAGTCAGGAAGACAATCCCCCTCTGATGCATGTAAGACAGATATATAAATCTCGTAACTTCCTTGAAGTCATAATGTTAAGTGTAGATATAGAGGCTCTACAAAGCTTGCATTTGCCATTAGTTTATACCAAACTGTCTCAGTCAGTATTTTCTTATTTTTAGATATTAAGCTAAAATCATCAGATCATAAAATCATAAAAACTTTTATTTTCAAAAGGACCATAAGACTATTGAATCCAATTATAAATCTGACACTGTAAATTCTTCCACTAGACCATTTCCATGAGCACAACATCCACACATCTCTTAACTACCTCAAGGGACAGCAACTCTGCTGTTTCCCTGGGCAGCCTGTTTCTGGGCTTGACCACCTTTCTGTAAAAAAATTTACCTAATATCCACTGTAAATGTCCCCTGGTACAACTTGAGGTCTTTTGCTTTTTCCTGTCATTTGTTGCTTAGAAGAAGAGACTGACCCCTGCCTCACTCCAACCTTTGACACTGTGCCGAAGTCTGAAGGCTAGCTCAACCACCCTAGCACTGGTGCCAGGGGTGACACTACATGCAAGCGAGCGATGGGAGCAGTGGCTTGTGGATGAGCTGTGGCACACAGACAGCAAAAGGTGCAGGTTGAAGGCAAGAACGGGGAGGAGGCTCTCTGACTTGTATGATCCAAGGTTTATTCCAAGAACAAACACTTGAAAGGACAAGGCAGAAGAAGCACACCACACAGGGAACATCAGGTTATAAACAGGGGAAGACCAGGGGGTGGAAACCTGAATGCCACCAATAGGAAAGAGGGCTGGGAGGAGAGTAGCATAAAGGGACAGGCTTAATGGACCAATCAGAGTGATGAAGGGAGGAGGATAGGTCACATGGCCCAATAGGGCATCAAGTTTTAGGGGATTTCCCAGGTGGGGTTTAGGTAGGGGCTGGCCCTAGGGGAAGACAGACAGGGAACTATCTGGAAAAAGGGGCTGGATATATAATGAAGGACAAGTTGAGGGAGGGTACAAGCTGAGGGAGAAAACATTCATACACCAAATGCAGGGGCATGCAGAGAACATTAACTAGAGAACACAATTGAAACAGATCATCTTTAAACACACTGCCACAAACCTCCTCTCAGGGAGTTATAGAGGGCAATAAGGTCACCCCTGAGCCTCCTTTTCTCCAGGCTGAGCCCCCACAGCTGCCTCAGCTGCTCCTCATCAGACTTGTGCTCCAGACCCTTCCGCACATCTGTTGCCCTTCTCTGGACATGCTCAGATCCTCTTTTTTTCCAGTGAGATACAAATTTTAAGGCTTGAAATATCTTTGTACACCAACTGGTTATTTTATATGCCATTCAAGCAGTCAGGCTTTTTTTTTTGTAAAGAGAAGATTTAGGAGAACATATACTAGCCTGAACTTTGTTTGCATGATGTCAAAGCAAATACAACCACAAGTGAGCACCACCCTCTACCCTCATTAATTCCAAGTCATTCCTGGCTTTTGGAGAGATAGAACAGAAATTTAGGTTTCCCTATAGAACAGAAATTTAAGATTCCCTATTTTAAAGACAGAATATTCTACTTGGGGAAAAAAAGCTAGAATTAGTTTAGCTGTGAACATTTTATTTTGATACAGTATTTGTAGCACTGTTTTTAATGTTTCTTTTATGTTGTACAATAGATGAATGTTGGGGAAGATGAAATAAGAAGGCCCTATGTGGAAAGTGCAGAGAATGTGAGCCAGATTGAGATGAAAACGAGCTTTGAGATGACAGACCTTGGCTGCTGAGCAACTGGTGGGCAGTGGTGCAGCTGGTGGAAGTAATTCCCTTTTCTGTTCCACAGACAAAGCAAAGGGTTTGATAAGATGTTCTGTTTTATTCCTCAAAACTGTAGTTTATCTTGTACTTGTAACTTTCCCCTGAAGTATGATGTATTTGTAATCCCATCGGTCCAAAGTTCTTTCCCCCACCCACTTTCACACCCCCTTGAAAAGGGGTACTGGGGAAGACGGTGCCATCTTTGCCATCTTTGCCTTCTTAGCTTTCTTTGCCCTCTTTGCCATCTTTGCTTTTTTTGCTTTCTTTGTCCTCCCCTTCTCCCTACTCTCTCTCTCTCTCTCTCTCTCTCTTCCTACCCCCATTCCTTGGGGCCTGCTTCGGAGTTCCGGCTGGCAACTCCAAGCAGAGCCCCCACAATAAACCCTGTATCATAAGACTGGGCTCTAGAGATCTCTCGTCTCCATTTGTCCCAACCGTTCTGGATCAGCGCTCGCTACAGGCTGATAACTACAGATGAACATCAAACAATTTGTGAATCTGGACATCAAATAGTAAAAGCAATAGCAATTTGTTACAGGGTACATCTCCAATGGAGAAAGTCATCTACAGTGAACGGTGACTACCTTTGGGATCTGAAATCAAATTAGATTTTTAACATTTCTTTCCCCAAAAATATCTTCCAGGAATCACCTTTGCCAGGGGCCCTACAGTGCAGAAGCCAGGTAATTCACACCTATTGACACAAAGCTGCTGATGGACAACACCCTGGGCACTGATTATGCCCTCACTGCTGGTTTATGATTTCTATTGATTTGTAGTCTGTTGTGGGTGGGTTGAGTGGATACACACACCACTACACTGCACTTTGTGTACTGGGATAAAAAAATGTGTCTAATGGTTTTCTTGCCATTTAGCATAAATGTAACCTCCATGTTCTGTGTCCAAAGTGTCCGTAATGTACTTCATCAACCTAAACACTGATGACTTTCATATGCTTATCTGAGACCCACCTTGTACTAAAACTATGGAGACAGGATTGTGACTGATGCCACAGTAAAAGGACCGCAGATCAAATAGCAACACTAACATAGTGTCTTAAATTGAAACAAGTAAAAATATCACTTCAGCCGTATCCCTCTGCAACTCCTTTTGTGCATATCATTCCTCTTTGCAGTATCTTGTGAGTGAGGATCTCTGCTTCTTCCACCTGTCCCTGCTTCTTACTGCCCTGCTCACTGGGAGAAATTTTATTTTGTTATTCAGTCAGAGATAAACGACTAACTAACTTAAAATGGATAAATGAGCATAAAACTGATGGATGTTATGATATAAATTCTTGGTGCATTTATGCTGTTAATAATAGAAATAAAAAGTTAAAATAATGACAGATTTACCACGAGTTACCATCATGATCATCCCCACAGAAAAAAAAAGCTTTCTTGCTCCTGTGTCCCTATTTCTTATCTAATCTCACCATCTTTTTTACTATTAGCATGACATACATATTGATTACGTACTACAATTCATAGTGCTGATTATCAGGAATTCTATCTCAAATACTCTAGTCTAGATTCTGAAAAATTACATCAGCTTTGCCATTTCTGCTTTGAATGCTTAATCTGTTTACTGTAGCAGCTCCTCTGGAATTTTACTCAAAATTGAAGGATAATCTCCCTGCTGGAATATGTGAAGTAACTAACTGGAATAAGTAATGCAACCATGTGGTTACAGCTATTTCTCTCCAATTTACTGTGTGAATGATATAGGGTCCAATATGCTTTATAGATAATACTTTGCATCTATAAAAACATTTCTTTTGACACTTACATTGCTGTTGTAGTTCTAGTAAGACAGTACAACCAGTTGCTTAATTTTTTATGAAGTGGGAGACACTAAATTATTAAATACTGTCTTAAAAGTTATTTAAAACTTACACATAAAACAGAAATCTCCTCAAGTTCAGAGGCTGATTAGAACTTTTCGCATCTCATGAAAATTACCTTTTATTAGTTGTGTATTCCAGGCAATATATCTTATGAATTTGTATGTTGCAGATAAAATGAAAAAAATATTCCTTTGTTTGTGACATAACTAGAAAGAGAGATTTTTCTTCTCAGTGATGAAAGAGCGCATGAGCTGTTTCTTTAAAGATGCAATATTGGAAAGACATTTGGAAAATAATTCCCCAGTCTATTTCTTAGCAGAATAATCTGACTTCTCACAAAGCTGCTATGGACACTCCTGACATACTGTCCTAGGGTGACTTTATGATGCCTGTATCCCCAATCGTCTGTCCTGCTTGTGATGTATATTGAGTTCTGTACCTTTAAAACAGTCTGACGGTGAACCAGGAGAAGAAGATACGTGCAGTTTTTGTTTTGAAAATACTGCCGGACTCCCACGCATTCTTTCCTCCTGACTTCAGTTCGTGGAGGCACGGACAGCGGCGGGACAGAGATCTCCTGTGCTTTTAGTTAGTTTTAGCTAGCTAAGGCAGAGAAGTTCCCTGGACTGTTTTTTTCCTTTTTCTTGGGATTGTTTAAATCTGCCCTGGACTGAAGAAAACCCAGAGGAGCACCAAGGTCTCGCACCTGCGGCCCCTTCCCCCCCTACCCTGGGCCTGGACCTCCGGACGGACTGGGATTGGTGAAGACTGAGTGAGCTGAACTACACCCACAGCAAAGACTTTCTCAGTTTTCCCTACTCAGAGCGGCAAGAGGTTTTATTGTTCATTTTATTGTCTTATTATTCATTCCCTGTGCTTCTAAGTATTTTGTTTATTAAATAAATAGTTCTTTCCACTTTTTCTCTGAGGAAGTTATTTTCCCGGACTGGCAGAGGGGAGGGGTGGTTTCAGTTGGCTTTCCAGAGGAAACCCCCCTTCGGAGGTTTCCTCCCAAATTTGCCCCAAACTAAGACACATACACAGCACTTCCAGTGTATGAAAAAGATATGGATCTCTGCTCTAGACTTTTAACAGTTCCTTTGCAACATTATCCAAACTTGAATAAATTTTCTTTAAAAATCGAGAAGATTCTTCCCTCTTGCATCCTGTATAAAGTCAAGTGGAGTTTTTTTCTGTTGTTTTTCAACAGTCATTTATTACATACTGCTGTTCTTACACTTTAGCGGAGTCTATATGAATTTTTAAGTATCTATAAGTATCAGCCAGTTTTCACTATTACAGAATCCCTCCACTTACTTTTTAACCCAGACATGCTAGTTATTCTTCTTTAGAAGTGATTTCAAATCACAGGGACAGATCAGGGACTGTAGATCCATATAGCTCCATTGCACTGACGTATTTATACCTGCAGATGATTTGTTTCAAAGTATGCTATAAATAAAAGCAAAATACTTTTAATGGTATGTCATAATGATTGACATTTTTTATTTTAAAGGCCTTAAAGCACTAAGCTTTTCAAGTGAATGTTTGTATTTATGTACAAAAATAGATTAACAGCGCCCAGAATGAAGATGCCAACTCTTATTTGAGTTCTCACTGCAGTGTAGTAAAGGCTACATAGCAGATAAAATGTATCTAGTATAAAAAATACTACTAAAAAAAAAACTTTCCCTTAAAAACCACACTTATTTTATCATCAATAAGCATACTGGAGACATAAACGATAAATCCCTGGAAAAGGTGAATTACCTGTTTTTAGCATTCTGTAGCCTTCCTCTATGTGAAATTCCCCTTACACTGCTCCATGAGCTCCTAATCCATAACTATGCCTCCAGATACAGAAAATGTCTTTTATTGGGATTTAGCAGGCTAAGTGGAAATGTCCCATATTTGTGTTTTGATCTCTGCAGATTCATCACTGAAATGTCAACGTTTATAATGTCCATGTTGCAGCTGGGAGAGAGGAACAATCAGTCAGCCAATAGACTTTAAAACTGTACCATGACACAGTATTTAGAAGCTGTGACTTTGTAACACAGTTACAAACCTTATTAAGAAGGAGGAAGAATTTATGCTGGAGGAAAAGAACTGTAATAGGACCTTACAGGGATTTATATAGATATATTAAAAATTAAATTGAATTGAATTTGGCTTTATATTGAGCCTGTCAGACTGAAGATATTCCAAGTGCTTTTAAAAAACGAGTTACATACAAGTATCAAAATAATATGGACAGCCTTCATATGGATTAAGTGTTTTAAAGCATAATTTTTGACAGGCTTAGATCAATTCTTCAGCTGCCAATAAAACAATAATGGAACATATGTATATATATTTATATTTATATTTANATACATTACACATAATATGTGTTTAAATAATTCTATGAGCTTTGTAACAGTAAATCCACTTTTACAGATACAAAATGGATAATTTTGTGGTTATACATACAAATTGCTAGCTTGAAAGTGCAGGAGATGTTTATCTACAATTGGGAACAAAAACTAAATATATCAACAATAAAAAACTCGATGATGCAAGTAAAAGCAAGTATCTTTCCCTAAAAATATGTTCTTTTATTTCATTAAAAGCTTTTCATGAAAAGCATTGATTTGTCTAAAAACAAAAAGAAAATCAAGACTTTGTAGAGTAAACCTGAGAATAAAGAAGTATTAGGTATTTCATTAAACCTTCAAACTCTTCCTCAAAATACTAATGGGCTTTTTGTGAACAGCTCTACAAGTAAGTGCAGTAATATGAAAGGGCTTTCAAAAAGCTATATCACACAAGACAATTTTTATTATATAAAGAGAAAACATTTGGGGCGTGTATTCCTTACCGTGATTTAAACAAAACCTTTATTTTCCTTAGTGGCAGCTGCACAAAAATGGCTTTGTTGCAGAGGAAAGAAGAATTAAATACTGCAAACTCTCATGATAGAACAGAAGCTGGCTTAAAATTAGGTTGTAATTTGATACAAGCTTTTTTGGAGTTTGATACTAAGCTAAAATTTTGTAAAAGTGACCACAGGTTCACCGGATAAAATACTGAATTACCTATTTCCCAAAATGGAGTATTTCAACAGAGATTTTGAAAGCTGCAGGAAGTTTATTGGGAAAAAATGATGAGCGTGATGAACTGTAGTAGAATAAATTCATGTTTGTGTTTGTGTTAGAGGCCAACAATTAACAGAGATAGAGTACTGGATGGCACTAAAGCTGGAGAAACAAGGATAGTAAAAGCAAATGGATTTGACCCACTTAAAAATTATTTACAGTGAGTGAAAAAGAAATGCCAGAGAGCACATAAAAAATATGGTGTTTTACAGTAGATAAACCAACCTGGCACCACCAGATGACACCTTTCTATGGAAGAGAAAGTCATATGGACAGAAATGCTGAACCTGTGTCTGTGTGCTTGATGCCATTACTGTTTGATAGTTTTTGATTTAGCTTTGTTTTACCACAGCAAGTTGTTAATATGCTCCATTTCTAAGAGCATTGCCTCACTCCACTCATTTGGTGCTCTGAGTCTACCAACACACTGCCTTCATCAAGAGCTCTTCTATGAATCTGAACTGCAGTGAATGTGTTATTCCTGTTGATTGTTAAAATCATATAATTACTACAAAAGCAGATTTCTCTGTAGCAGTCATCTCCAGTATATCCAGAATAACTTCGCTAACAAGGGAGGCAGGGAAGCAGTTTTGAGCTGTAACACAGTTGTTTCTGTGTGATCTGCTATGAATGTGGAAACTCTCAATGCTAGAGAGCTTTTCCTGAGTGGATTTTCCCCCACAGTGAAAGAGGTTGCTAGATCCTCAACTCTTCACAGGCAGAGTTTATGAAAAACATTTGCTTAAAAACCTTCTTGGACCTGGGACATAATTTTTAGTCAAAACTGTGAGATTTCTGGACCTTAAGTATTATGATCGTTAAAATCAGGTTAAAGTGGGGATTAAAGTGACAGGGGTTGAAGTTCAACAATCCCTTCACGAGACTTAATGACCTGTTTTCCCAGCAAGTGCTGCAACCAAAGGGCTGCATGGCTGATTTGGGTCAGTTTGTTTCATTTCAATCTGAAACAGGAGTAGAGTAGTTGTTCCAGCCATGTTAGAAGCAAAGAAACAGGAGAAAAAGTAGGCCTCTGAGAAATACTTGAAAAATAAAAGGTCCATCCATTTTAACTCTACAAAAATAGAATTTCAGATTTTGTGGCTTCTTCATATTGCTGAAGTAGACTTCCTGAAATTATGAGGTCTGCTGGGGCAACTAGCAAGAACAGAAGAAGAGTACATCCATATTCACCAAAAAGGGAAAGGTCCTGAGCTGTGGATCTGTCTGGATATGTAGTCATATCGTATGCTGTGGAAGCATACCAGCTTCCACAGAACATATGTATCCCTTTTTTAACTGAGACAGCTAAAATATTTTTGTCTACTTTTTCTCCTAAATAATGAGAAGAAATAAGGAAGCAGTTCAGCAGCAAGTAATAAGGAAATTTATAAAGCTAGAGGCTTTACAAGTGCTTGCAAATAACACTGAAGCTAAATGATCCTTCAAATCTGATACCTCACTAAGAAAATTGCAGCCTGCTCAGAAGTAAGAGAATCACCGATGGCATTTGTAAAACTCAATGAATATTTTGAATTTCTAGTAAGGAATTTGACATTTCAAAATTAGCTTTGATTTTAATAAACAGGATTGCAAAAGTGCATATTCTGCCAGAATTTAAAACCACTAACATTATAATATTGAGTTTTCCAAAGTGTTTTAAACCTCAGGTGCTCAATCTGTGATTTATAGAGTGAATCAGAACTGAATCCATAAGGAAAAAAAACCTTCTTAGCACTGAGATTCAGAATGTGACAAACAAATATTTCCCCTTCACCTCTGAGAGCAGAGATGATAAGGTTTATCAGTGCAGTAGCAGCAACAAGGTGAAACACTCAGAACCTTGTTAAGTGGTACTCCTGCAATGCATAACAGAAGAAGAATTGCTGATGGCAGGGAGACTTTTCTAAAGGGTTGACTGTTTTAATGTAATGCTGATTTATATTAATAAGGAGAGCTCTTACCAGAGGATGTGAATTTTCCTCTAAGACCAGATCAAATGCCACTGTCCATGTCACTGTGGTGTAAAAGTTTCTCCCACCCCATAGACAAGGCTTTATTATCATTTTGGTGGCCAAGGTTGTGAGGAACGAAAATTGCAGGATTGCAAAAGACAAGGTGAATGTGTTAACTGTGTTTCATAGCACTACAAACATACCCTGCTGGGATTTTCACAGAGGGATTGGTGTTATAATAATTGAATCTGTCAGCATGAAGTCTTTTGTGTTCATTCTGGCCACAGAAGATTTTCCCTCTGTGCCTCAAGACAAAGCTTGGGACAGCTGCTAGGGCTAGTGTATGATACAAACTGACTTTTGACAGAGTCATGCTGTGCTGCAAAAAATGGAAGCAGATGGTGGCAGCAACACGGGGAATGCTGCAAAGTTGCTGCACCTTGCCTCGTTTATAGTCATTCCTAGGCTTTCTTCTCATCCTTCGAGAACACCTTAGATTGCACAGACCTGTGAAAACAATTCTCCAACTTCAGGATACAAGCCTCTGCAAGGTACCAGGGTAGCATTATGTTGAGTCACCTGAAATATGTGTGCTTAGGAAAGTATAAACCACTTCATCTATCTCGTAGGCCCCATGCTGGAATAACGATATCCTCAATTAATGAAAGAATGTAATCCCATACAAAATTTGCAGTGGCATTCAGCTCCAGAAAATTAGGTCACTTGCTGTCAACGAGAAACTGAACAGATCTGAAGAAACTTACATCTCTAGTTCACTATGACAAAGACCTGAGAATGTCAGCCTTTCATGAACTGCTAATGTTTGAATTAATTTCTAAAGTACTTGATATATATTATAGTCAGCTTCATTCTTATTCTTCATTCTTTATCCCTGTGATAAAGACAGGGTTTAACTGACAATTCTGCTCTTTGTATGACCTAGCTCTTAAATGCTTTTTATAAAAGATTTAAAACTTATTAATATTTAATTGTTTAGTAATGAATTACAACCAGTTCTACTTATAAATTATGAAATTAAATACACTCTGTGATCATAAGTCAAAAGTTAACTGAAAGAAATACTAATCATAGTACAAGAAAATGGGAAAATGCACTCTAGCACGATCCCTTGCTGAGGTAGTTATATTGACTCTTCTGAAGAAAGTAGAAAAAAAAAGTGGTGATTGCACCAATATTTTTTTCTGATTAGATAATAACTGATGCTGTAGACTTCTAAATGGACTCTTTCCAAGCTTAACTTAGAATCCAAATGAGGCCTAGGTACACAAATCTTAACAAGCCAAAAATAAACATGGAAGATGTATAAATTGTCTTAGTTCATGGCTCTGAGAGCAGATAAGGAAAATCTTGCCAATTTCTATGTTGTTGGACCAAAAGGCAGGTGATGTATGGAGGCTTTTTTTTGCACTTGAGGGTGCTGGAATTGGAAATTTTTATTTTCACAAGAACTAAGCACTGTCTTCCTGCACATATCAAGACAAAGCGAACAAGAACTTCAGAGCACAACTGAGGCATGATTTACACTTTCCACAGAGCCATGATGTGCAGGAGAAAAGAAAAATGGGATATCATTCCATGATCAATATGATCAAAGTGAGCCATTTATTGCAAAGTAACGGTCCTTTCTATACAGTTTTTAGCCTTAGTCACATGTTACATGCTGCTACACAATTGGTTGCATCCTAAAAGCAAGTGTTAGTTCTTTTAGCCCCGATTGGTTGGTTGTTCTTGCATATGCGGCAGATTGTACAGTCCTTGTTTCTGGCTCTCATACGGTTCCCATATGCTTGACTTGTGTACCATCTTTTGTTCTTCTTTGTACATGACTTCTGCATCTTTTGTTCCTCCTTGTACGTGACTTTACATCTTCTGCTGCCCTTGGGATTTATTCTTTCAGATAAACTGGATTGCTCACATGTCCCCATTTTTGGAGGAATTCATCCTCCACAATGACCATAGTTCCTCAGGACTCACACAGGAAGATAATATAAATCTCTATATTATTTCACAACTGCTGGAGTTGCCCATAACTTTTAGAATTGTTTTGGAGTATGGATTTCTGGAATAAAACCTCTCACCGTTCCAATGAGAGATGGCAAAACTGAGAAAGTCCTTGCCGTGGGTGTAGCTCAGCTCACTCTGTCTTTTATCAGTCCCGGTCCCTCGGGAGATCCAGGCCCCAGTGGGCCACAGGTGCCAGCCCTCAGTGCTCTTCTGGGTTTTTCAGTCCAGAGCAGATTTAACAGTCCCAAGAAAGAGGGGGGGGAAAAAAAAGGTCCAGGGAACTTCTCTGTCTCAGCTACCTAAAACTAATTAAAAGCACTGAAGATCTCTGCCCCACCACTGTCCATGCCTCATACGAACACCGCCGGAGCAAGAATGTGGAGGAGTCAGGCAGTTTTCTCCAAACAAACTGCACTGCTTCTTTCTCCCCCTTCGCTCCCAGAACCAGTTTTAAAGGTACAGAACTTAATATACAGCACAAACAGAACAAACGATTGGGGATACAAGCATCATAAAGTTACTCCAGAACATTCCACCCCTTATCCCCATATTGTCAATTTACGACTAAAACTAAATAAATTTAAACTTTACACACACATACTTTATACATGCATTTATATACAGACAATGGCAGTAACATTCAGCAAATAGTCTTACTTAACAATCACATTTTTGAGGTACAGATCATGTTGTTTTATCTTTTTGCATAATTCACTAGGTGCAACCTGGTCCCTGAGCAAATGCAATCCCATGGATGAATTTGTTTTAACTCAAGGCAGATTTGATTTAAACTGTCTTCTCTAATGAATTTCTTACATCTACTACTGGGACTTTATATTTGTCTACTGCAGGTAGGAGCTCAGACTGCGCAGGGCCTGCTCTCTTGGTGGACCTTCAGGTATTAACTAACTAGGTGGCTTTTGCTAGGTGCTGCTCTTAATTTTTGAAAGATTCTCCACCCAATGCTTTCAAGGTAATTTTTTACTCATCGTACTGTTTTACTTTACCTGGATATGGTACACTCACTAAATGCCATGGGTTTTAGTCCATGTGTTGCTAAGGCCATTTTTGAAATGAGTTTTATTGT
>VYXD01015472.1:0-14780 GCA_013397195.1 Hylia prasina
TTTTATTGACAGCAACATCTTAATATGCATGAAAAAGGAACAGGCCAGTCACAAAACAAATGTGCAGGTTTTGTTTTCTTCTTTTTTCAAGAAGAATGTAGACAGTCAATTACCTACATACACAAAAAGTTCAGACACATCTTTTAATTTTGGCTTAGTTTGCAATAGGCAAAACCACCAGTAGTTCACATACAAAACTGAAATCTGCCATCATCCTTTTTATGCTTGTCATAGAACTGCTACTAAATATGTCTTGTTGTCTTTTCAAGAATACTTTGTCCAGCACATTCAACATTATGGGTTTTTAAAAGACCTTCTTCACTTCTTGAGATGGAGCAAAGAACCACTTCTCCTAAAAGAGCATTGCTCTCTTGTTAAAGAAAGCCCATAATGTATACTGGACGAAGAAAGAGAGTTCAGCATTCTGATTATTACCTTCTTGTACTATTTCCTGGTGTTAAAAAACCCAAAACAGTGTTTCCATAATTTTACTGAAGTGTGAAGTGCATCAATCAGTGTATTTTGCTCATACAAAATAAGCATTTTCATCAGGAGAACCAACAGTTGCTAAAGAGAACTTAAGAGAATATAACCCCCAACAATATTCAAAGATCTAGCAAGTACCTTGAAAAGTGGTTGCATAGAATTAAAGCTTTTACATGCAGGTAAAAAACAAACTGCACACATACACAAACTACTTACTTTACTAAAACCAGGTCTGCCAAAAACTGCATTAGTCCGAGGACAAGCTTCAGACAACGCACAGCTTGTTTCCAATAAGTCATTACACCTCCTGACATTGGAAGTGTGGAGAGAGCATATAAGTTATTAGCTGTCATTTTTCATAGGTGCTTGATGGCTTGTAACAGCCAAAAGTTACATCAGAACTGTCCCACTGCTGTTGAGACAAGTAATGCCCCACCTTAAGCTTTCAGTCTTTACAATTTTAGGTGCATTTGCAAGCCTGCTCTCATTTTCTTCCAAGAATTAATGAATCGGATCAGGACAGGTAATGTACCTCAAAGAAATAGTTTGCAATGAACATTTTTAACAGTTTAATTGCCAGGTAGCAGTATGCAGATCTTACTTTTCAATCCTGCTTCACAAACATTAGCATGTATCTGGTATCCATTCTCTTTCTCTCCTTAATCAAAGGAGACAGCAATTCAAACATACCCCTCATTCTCTTTGAAAGGCTTGGGTTTTGGGTTGGCTGAGAGAAGCATAGTTTCTGCACTTATAATTTCATATCTGAACCATTGTAAGACAAGGTCAATTCCAGAAACATGGCTTTTGGTAGACTACTTTCTACCCGTAGTTCAAAGGAAAAGATACAGAGTTCAGAGCTGGAAAGAAAATGCCTGTGCAACTGAATATTTTGATAACCTTAGAAGCGCACTCTTTTACTCTGTATCTTACAATATTAGATAAAACACTCTGACTGAGTCTCAGTGCCAGAATAAGAACCCAAAGAAGAATTACCTATGATTATTAAATCTAAACTCCTCTTTATTAGAAAAAGTTATTACATTCATAAACAGAATGAGTAAAGTTTGGTCCTCCTCCCCAAATTCCTACTGGGGACACAACAAGCAGCATTGCCTCCTCCAGTTGGCTCAAAGCTACACAGATTCTGACCAACATGCACACACCAATCTGCCAGCAGAACAAAGAGGAAAGGCAACCTGTGGTATCCCTTCTGGATTTTCCCCTCTGTCTGCTGCAACCCTCACATTAAAGAAAACTATTCATTGTTTGGGTATTTTTACTTTTTCTCACTCCTCCCCTTCCAACATCTTCCTGCCCATCTATGTAAAAATTGATGCTTTTAGGGCAGGAGATACACTCCCAGCAGGACTCCAACTGCCTCCTACAGTAGTCTTCAGTCAACAGCAAAGATTTTAGGCCTCCATTTATTCATTTTTTGGCTATAGCTACAAACTTACCTGTGCAACAGATTCTCACTCATCATGTACTCATTTGATGAACAATTCTTTTTGACATTACAGAAAAGACTAACTGCAGTTTGAAGGGAAACAACAGTACATGAAATTCTGGAATCTGAAATAGATTATTTTTCTTTTTCCAAAATTAAATGCTATCTTTTGTTCTCACTTATACAGAAACTTACTGGGAGAAGGAGGACAAGATGAAACACCTCAGTTAGAATCAAACAGTTTCGAATGAGCTCAGCCGGTGTGTAACAGGATACTCTGCCTAGAATGGGGTAAACCAGCTTGAACAACGCCCTATTTGCAAAGGTATCCGTGCCGCTGTTGGTGTTGAATAATGCTGAAAGAAGACTGACTCATCAGCTCCAAAATTAAACATCCTGAAAGTGAGGTGAAGATATAGCTGGCCTGGTAAAGTGCCTCATAAAAGAGCAGAAAAGTGATATACTACTGATAACTTATCTAAAGCTGCTGAACTGACACAGCTGGCCTGGAGACATCTGACTGAGCAGTCCCGATCTTTAATGGCAGGGCCTTCTGAGATCCCTCTTGGAGTGTGTGTGGAGGTCCTCCCTTAGGTTGGGAGTTCCCCTCAAGGTTATTCCTCAAAGCTGAGCAAAAGAGATTTGCCTACAGTCTTTGCTATGAGTCTGTAATGTCAAACTCTATTTATTAAATGGTTTTGCTAGCTTTCCCATAATTGCTTCAATATTGCTTAAAAACAGAGAATTACACTGTACTAATAGCAATAGCTTCTGCCTGTGGAGTAAAAAATTCTGATTACGATATTTTAGTCTAATCATTATCATAATAAATTAAATATTTTATATAAATATATCTGGTTTGCCATCCTTAATTCCATAGGACAAATTTGGACAAAGGTTTAATTACACCTGGATAATCCTTTAGAAATAAACTGTTGACTAAGTCTGGGGCTAAGATTGGATCCAGCCACACCAAGACTCCTCTCTGAAGAGTTCAGAAAGTAAGGGGGTCCTTTCTGCATTGTGTGACTCAACTAATAAACTTTGTGTGATGCTCCCATTCTGTTTGTGACACAGCATCACACAGGTTACAGGTTATGGCTGAGCCTGGTGCCTTCCCTAGGGAAGTAACTAAAGGAGCCAGTGGGATCAGTGCCCAGCCATGCCAGACAGCATGGGTACAATGAATATAAAATCAGAGATAAAACAAGTGTAAAGCAAGTAATGATTCCTTCTACCAGAAGAAAGATGCTAAAGGCTCCAAAGCAAGGTAAACTTCTAGACAAAAATAGTATATTTAGTTACCAAAAAAAAATAAAATAACAGGTACAACCTGTGAGAGGTCTTTTAGACTGGAAAACCTTTGTTGATTTTTTTCTCAACTGTATTTGTGCTAAGAACAAATAATATTACTACTTGCAAAGTTATCTCTTTTCTTAGGTCTATAAACTACTTTTAGAGAGGCTTGGGGACGTACAGTCATGAGACCTGCCAGTCATTGAATATGTACAACATGCTGCAAAGACACTGACAACTTGACAAAGTGGCTGCACGGATGCCACTGCTGGTTGTGAATTCACACATCACATTCCCCTCCCTCCAGAACCTGAGACAGACAAACGTGGTTTATATTTAGTATCAGAAGCACGCAGAACGGGGAGGAGCTCCTTGCACTCCACTTAGGATCACTGACCAGTGTCCACTATCATAATAGCCAAAGAACATAGAAGCCTTTCCACAGGATGGTCAAAACTAGAGAAAACATGCTGTTGTACACCCTAGGAATGTTATAACATTGGCAAAATACTGATTTGAAAGCCAGCTACTTTCAAAATAAGACTTAAGCACTGCCCAGGGCCTATGCAATTAGGTTTTAACAGCTTAGAGCGCTCATGTGCATGAGAACAAACCCTTTTCCCTGTCCCTGATTCCTTGGATTAGGGTCAGAAACAGTTAATGCTTCCAGCTGAACGACAGATATATGCCCACCCAATAAATCACACATGAATTGGTAACTTATCTGTCCCATGATATTTTGTTCAAAGTTCATGGCTGCTCTCAGGAAAACAAACCATCAGCAAGTACCTGTTAAACCAAGCTCTTTATTTAATGAACATTGCTAATGGCACATGTACTAGCATTTGCTCTCTGCTTCTATAATTTAAAAAAAAATTCTTGGTGGTTACAATATTGATCCTGCAAAATGATTATTGGTTTTTTATGGATAAATTCAAGTTTCACTTCAGATATGACATCAGTGTCTAGTTTTCACAGCCAGCAACACTATGAGAAATATTGTACCTGGTTTTTCATGTATAGAGACCAATAAAATTTCAGAAAAAAAAGTGGTATGCAAATACTAAGAAGTCATAAATACCCCTCCTAGTAAGGAAAGCAAGTTTCTTTTGTTTGGACACCATCATGAGTGAAAAGTGGTCAGAACTCCTAAGCAGTATTTAATGTCATTGATATTTTTATGATCCAACTTGTTTTCCAGCTAAAAAGAAATATCACTAAATAAAGGTAGTAACTTTTTTATATCCTTAGAGTGTATAACAATAAGCTAAAGCACAGAATATTTTTTAATTACATTAATAAAACCAGTTTGTGATGATCGAAGTACAGTTTAGTAGGATTGAATTTGGCAGAGTTAACATTTAAAATGGACAAATATTGTCAACTCAAAATGTAAAACAATACATTATTTCCTAAAAGTGTCAAAAGGAACACAAAATAAAAGTTTTTGTAACTATTAGAACCTCTCTATTTAACAATATTTTGCTGTGAGAAAGCTCACATCTGCAACACACACGTATTTCCAGAACTGCATTCCCTCATGGATATAGTAACAGGGATAAGTAGGAAACCAGAGTAAACTTCCACTCTTAAGCTTGTAATAATCTCTTTGAAAAACGGAACTATTTTCCTTCTGTATTTTTTTTTTTGCTTTTCTTTATGAATGTTATTTGTATTTGTTTGTTTCTTGTGATTACATTGTGAAAACCCCATTTATTTTCAAGACCAAGCAGCGGATGCGTAGAATGAATTACTTGCCAGGTCCAGAAGAGGGGGTTCAAATTAGTACTTTCATTTATTGGGCTAAAGCAGCATGTAACCAGAATTTAACAGTAAAGGTACTTTTAAAACATTAATTAGACACTTTGATGTACTGTGCATTTAAATTAAAGTAACATTAGCATCTCTGATTGGCACCTGTAGTAATGGCAGTATAGGTCAGAGCTAAAGGTAAAAGGCTCCCTTAAAACTGAGCCTTCACACCACAGGTGGTGTCTGAACAAAATCCAAATTGCCCTACAGTAAATGTCTTCAAATTCACCTCTTTTCCTTTGCCCATCAGTCACATGGACGCATTCTCTCCAACAGGAAACAAAGCTTTGTAGGCTTGTCCCAATTCTTGCTGTCAAGGCTCAGTACACACACCTCCTGCAAAGCCTCCAGAGACACCTTCAGGAATTTTTAAGAACAAACTGATTTCCACCTCTCTGTTCTCAAAGCAGAATCAGTTAATTCAGGCTCTACTTTTGCCTCCTAAGCTGCACTCTCTGCTAGCTATTCTGAACAGAGTTCTTGCTGTGCTAGTTGGCAGAATTAAACTGCCACACATTCACTAAATTTTGTATTTTCCTGTCTACTACCTTTAATACAACATCTGTTGCCACAGCTGTGAATATGGACAAAGAGTACAAAAGCACATCTCCCTGAGGTGATTCAGTCCACATTGGATTAGACATGATAAATCTCTTGGATAAATAAGTTTGTACCAAACAGCATGCAATTATTGCTTTACATGCTATAAATAACATATCCATTTCCACTTAAGGTTTTCAGAAGTTCAGTGTAATAATTGTTATAGACAGTAACAGTAATAGACAAACAGAATTGGTAGAATAGTACCATCAGAGAAATCTGGGATAAAGTGTACAAGCAAAATCCCTTCAAGTAGCTCCTAAACATGAAAATGGGTTTGCAAGTGTACAGAATGTCATATTTTATAAAAATATTTATATGGTGGCAAGAACAGAGCCTACAGAAGTGTGAGAGAAGGGTATGTTTGAATTTTTTGTGAAGGCGATGAAATCAACAGAAAGGGGGAAAAGGTTTAAAGAAAGCATTAAAATGTCAGTATTAACAGAACAAATCTCACCACATAAAATCCATAATCAAAATGAGTTTAAAGGACTCTACAAATAAAGAAAATGTATTCTAAAAGTCTAAGAATAAGACATATCTTTTCTTTGTCCTCCTACAACCTAATATTTAAATACAAGGTTATTCTTTCAGGCCTTAAACCCTCAGACCTGCAATTCTCTAAATATGCTTCTCCATTGTCAAAGAAATATCTGTGTAACTGTTCTGGAGATCAGGAGCACATTGATTAAAGAACCAATTCTATTGCAATGAGATAGTTAAAAATTAATTTCAGCAAAGGAACAAAACAACAGAATAAATAAATTAATAAATACAAGTGTAGGCACAGAGAAAAATACACAATGCAATGATGAACAATGAGCCAAACAATAAATATTTATTTATTAATCTCATGGCTTCTTTGATGGCGCTGGATTCCTCTCTTTCCGTTTAGCAGCTCTCTCCATTTTCAGCTGCAACAAAAAAAGACACCAGCAGCAGTTCAAACATTGATTTGCAAATTGGCTAACAATGCAATATTAAATTTCTACACCCAGACACAAATTCACCAGGGGGAAAGGTACACAACATTATTATTCCAACCTAGCACTGCCTACCTTGCACCACAAGGCAAGGGAGCACTTCCATGGCACTGCAGCTCCTCCCCTATTGAAACCAGGCTGCCTTATCTCTGATAATGGCAATCTAGGTATTTAAGTGTCCCTCAAGGCCAGTGTGCCTCACAGAATGTTCACAGGTTTATCTCTGTGTCAATGAAAGGTGGAGCAGTTTTATTGCACATGTCTAACAGACACAGTTAGAGGAACCAGCACACATAAAACCACACAGGGGTGGTGCTGAACCTTCATCTCAGAGTCTCCCCGCTGACCCACAAGGTCATGACTTCCTCCTGTAAGATTTTTTTCTACACAACAGACTCTTGCAGTGTGGTAAAATTTATCAGCACGTACACATTTCACTCTGTCATTTCGTAGTAAGACTATTAATCCAAACAAATATATCTGTTGGTTTAAGAAGCCACTGTTTTTCTCAAGTTCTGTTACACTAGCGAATGAAATCATATTTAGAGAAATTATATAAAAGGGATGTGGAGACTTTTGCATCCCATCTAACACACATGCTGCTATTAAAATGCAAGAAGAAAAAAAGAATTAACATGCTTTTTCCCATCATCAAATAATATCAAAAGGAAACAAGACCTCTTTGGGATGTCTACAAATGAACTCATTGCTAAGCAAATGTTGTTGGTCTACAAAAAATGCATTTTAAAACGCTTTTCCCCCTTTGGAGGCTTGAGGTTTTTATCTAAAAATCCTACTACTTTTTGCAAAGAAAATAAAATCACAGGGGGAAAAAGATACTGAGAAATTTGAATTTGATGTTTTCTAGGAACCAATGTAATATTTGTAAGATGTGCCCATATATTGTGATGATTTACAAAACAAAGAAAAATACTTTGAATTCACAAAGCTAGAGCAGCTTTCTCCTTAACAAATACCTTGTTGCAAGCCGGCAAGCAAAAAAGCAACACAGTTTATATCTTAAAAGTTAATGATGGAACATTTCCTTTCAAAAGAATTCAGAAACAGTCCAGACATTCTTCAGCTAAGAATGGAGCTAAGGGACTAATGTGAGGTAAGTATAGGTATTTAAACATGACCTACACCATAGGACATTTAAATTAAAGATAGTGTGGTGGAGGAGGCACCTCTAAGTGAGTGATACAGAATATCTAAGAAAGACAGAGCAAATTTAGCCAAACTTACACAGAGTGTTATTTTTAAAAAAAAAGAACATTATAAAATGTTATAAGTGAGGTAGTAAACACACAGTCCTAAATGTAACAGGGGAGTTTCTGTGACTCTGCATTGTTTTTTCTTTTCGTTACAAAACCTTTTACTAAAAGTTTTGGTTTTCTGTAATAGAGAGTTTCCTCAACTGAAATCTGCGTGGTTAAGGTAAATGCCATCCCACATGACTGACCTCTGAAATCCTCTAGTAGCTCATAACTGTATTTTAAAATTTATGTTAAGAAGCTAGCTTTCTCAGGAATTGAGAGGGAATTACAATGCATTTATATGCCACTTAAATCATACATGTATGGGTTTTAGAAATCCTCTTCTGAAAGTGCATTTAAATTAAGCAATAAATGTAATAACTTGCCCGTTCTTGATAACGTTTTTCAAAGTAAGCCATGTCATCAGCTTCTGATTGTTTTCCATGAGAAACTTGCCCTGTGGCACTTGAACTACCTAAAAAACAGGACATAAACAAAAAACAAACTGCCTTTTTAATTAATGATGCTTGCTATTACATTAGTTATGTTTTACATTTGGCAAAACCCATTTAAATTAGAAGCTCACCTTTATAGGCAAGCACAAAACCCAGCATTTGGGACCAAAGAGAAACTTTTTTAGTCTAGGCTTGCACCTACTATAAATTGTCTTAAAGCAGTTTAACAGTTATATTAATTGCTAAATTGTTGTACTAAATAAGGGACATAAAATAAGCGTAAGTCATCCATATTCTACTGGCAGATGGCAGTTTCACAGGATTGTGCTGAATATGTACAACTCATTCAGATATTATGGGTTTCTAAGAGGAATTAAGGATTTTAAAACCCAATCAAATGAATACATGACACCATTGATGGGAAAGATAACAAACACTAAGAAAAAACAATTTAAAGTAAAAAAAAAAAAAAAAAAAAAAAAAAAAAAAAACACAAGCAAAACCAACAAGCATTAAGTTATTCTAAGCATTTGAAGTACATGTATGTTGTACTAACTTATCACATAACAAAGCTTCAATATTCATTTTAATGACATGAATGATCATCCTTCAATTCATTAATAAAATCAATTAATTTTATATTAAATTCTTTTTGCATAACAGTATTATCCTACTCATACATCACCTGCAATTGGTGGCATGGTTTGAGCAGAACCCGAAGGCCCCTGAAATGCTGTTAGAAATGGATGATCCATGCTAGTAATTGGGGCTTCTAAAAGCTCAGCAGAAGGAGCACCTGTCAGAAAATAAGTTGAATTAAAACAATAATTAACTCCAGGAGATACAGTCTTAATACATATGCTGGGGTCAAAAGAAGGTTGCAGATTAATATCTACAACTCTCAGTGCAGACCCCATAAACTGGAGTTAACAAAAGCATTACAAGGATGGCTTCAAAAGGATTGAGAAGCTTTGTTTCTTCAATTACTACAGCAATGTTTTAGTTTCTAAACTTCAGACAAATTCAGGAATCCAGATTTAAAAAATAAATAATGGGTATGTGGCAATAATAGATAAAACAGTATTTCAGGACAAAACACCTGTGTTTTAAATGACATAAAATCACAGAGCAGAAAAAGTATCAAGACCAGCTAACATGTAAAAAGGTCTACCAATTACCTCTTTTTTTATGCTGACCAGCTATTAACCTTTGAGTTTGGAATCAAAAATGCTGTAAATATATAAACCAAGAAATACCTGGGCAGTATTAGGCTAAAGGATCAACATAAGTGGAACATGGAAGTATTAGGTTACAGGAAGTATTATAAGTTACAGGTTGTCTCTAAAGGATATGCTGAATTTCAAGCAGAAGCAACCAGGTTGAATGCCAGGATTGTTGAAAAATAGTTTTTTACCAACTCGTTACAGGGAGTAGGGCAATGTGATCCCTTAACACCTTGAGGACAGCTGGAAAGGAATAGTCTTTCTGCAGTTCTACTATTCATCCAATTGGCCTTCAAACTTTGAAACTCTATTTTGGTTTAGTACTTTTCAAAACTTAGGTGGAGAATTAAAATTTCATCTCAGGTCAGCTGCACATACCTATTCCACTGTCATCGAGCCTCATGTAGCCTTCTGCTAGTGAACTAAAACCAGTCAGTCCTCCCATGGCAGTGTAAGGAACATCCTGCCCCACGGGCTTTCCCTGGGCTAAGCGCTCCTCTTTTGTTTCCACAACTGTTTCGTGAGCATATGCTGGCTGACCACAGGCACAGGTAAAGCAGCTGTGAAAGCCTGAACACTTGGAACCTAAGAAACAAATAAATGAGTGAGATGGTGATGGGATTTAAGCATCCAGCGGTATGAAAAGGCTATGTAAAAGAGAAAGGATTAGATCATAATTAGATCATGGGAGCCATCCAGTCACAGGATCTTAACAAGCCAAGTTTCAAGTACCTCTGAGGATGGAGATTCCACCTCTCTGAGCAGCCTGGACCAAGGCTGCATCAGAAATTTCTTTTCTGATATCTAACTGTATTTCCTACGTTGCAACTTATGTTCATTGTCATTAGCAACATCTCTCCATCCACTTACAATGAATAAAAAGAAAAAAGTTCTGACATTGGGTAAAGCTGACAACCTACCATCACTTTGGCAGCATTCCCTTCAAAGGTGTATAGCACAGCTATATCAATGTTGCTGGGCTAAGAAATTTCATATCACAATTTATTACACAAATCACAATTTAAATGTCTTTTAAAGTAAGCAAAATTTTCTCAGTAGCAAATAGAGACTGCAGAAGCAACAAAATGGGTTCTACACGGGAATATCATTAGAGTGACTTTCAGGGGTTTTTTAAGCTTACACAGCCACAGGATGTAATTGAAATAATTATACAAATGTTATGTGACATTCAGAAACAGAGTAAAGTGACCTGTCTGTCCTAGCTACATCTAAAACTGGCAGCAAAGCCCCTCTGGAGCAATAATGTGACCAAGAAATTGAGGAAGAGATGTTGCAAATGTTTCATTATACACATTACCCTGCTTCCAGCTCACAGTTCATTTTGTGGAGCCCCATGACAGATTTCTTTAAGTCTTTTGTATTATGTTGATCACATTCTTGAAAATGTTAAACGTTTTTTCATATTATTTTGGGTGCCCCTCAGTAACAGAACTCTATGTTTGGACACAGAATACGGGATATGCAATATATACAGGGCAACAAGCAGCTAAGTTTTTCAGTTGTAACTTATCTGTCATGTTAGATTTGTCAACACTGGACAAGACTAATACCATTACATTAAAACAAAACAAGTCCAAAATAGAAGCAATTCTTGGCACTTCACTGCAAAATCTGTGAAGCCCTCAGAAGTGTCTGGTATTTCTGAGAAACATTAAGCAAAAGGCATTATATATATTAATATTTAAATCACTGCGTTCTATGGATTCAGTCTGAATTATCCAGCTGCACATCTAAGATTTTCACATCACTTAGTGCAAATTCTTGAAAGGTTGTAATATAGATATCATGGTTTATTCTATGGGGTATGAGTCTCAGCCAGCAAAAGCTGTTTACATTTTTTTCTGTACAAAATAGAGACATTCCATGAAAGAAATTCAATAACAGCACAAAACTCTAGCAAAAAAAATCTTCATCTTACATAATTTGAGGTTTCAAACATCTTTATGCATTATTTATTTTCTGTAGTTAATAATTGCTGTTGTTTCATAACATTAACCTCAAACAACTGTAGCAAAAAGCTTCCTCTTAATCTCTTCTCTAAGATCTTGCTGAAACTTCATTCCCATTTGTATTTCTGGACCCAGGATCTCTATGGTCATGAACCACCACTTTGTTAGAGTGCTAGCAATAGAATTACCTGGGGACAGAGTACTGCTTCTTGCTGAGTTGAGAAAAGACACAGAAATATATTAATGTTATAGTCAACTAGGCAAGAGAGGAATGGAGATCAACACTTCTCTTTCTCAAACTACCAAGTTCAGGTAGAAAAGGCACGTGCATGCAGCTGGAAGTGACAAACTGCAAACAGGGTGCTTTCATACTGTCTATCTTCAGGCGCAATGATCCATAAGCGCCTATCTGAAGCAATCAGAGATTTAAACTCCTTCACAGGACCTGGGGAAACTAAGGATGTTGTTCTAAACCCTCCTGTGCAAAAGGTGATGTCTTCCTCCCCACTCCTCATCCTTCCTCCAATGCACATTGCTGACAAGAGCAGCACACACGCAATACCCTGGGCAGCGCACAGATCCTTCACATGCTGCTCCTGTTGAGTTTTCTGGCAAAGAACGCTGCGAGCCCAGCAGTAACTTACAGGAGTTACAGGGAAACCCAGGGGCTGCGCTGTGCTGGTCAGCGAAGTGTTTGCAGCGGCAGCGGATGGGCTGGGTCCCGTTCAGGGGCACAAACTGGTAGGACTGGCACGGGCAACTTTTCACTCTGCAAGGCACTCTGATAGGGCGCTCTTTGGGAAGCACCTCATAGTCTGTTTTGTGCTGTTTATACCTAAAACAGGAAAAGTAGCAAGTTTTATAACTCTGTTAGTAACAAACTACCTGAAAGGCTTACCATTTACTTCACAAGTTTTATTTTGAAGAAGCTTTAACCGTACTATTTACTCTTAATTGTTAATTTTCAATTAAATGCATAATAGCAGGTGGTTTTACATCTATTCATTACATAAATATCACATATCTTACTGTTTCATTTTGAGAACATTAACAGAATCAATCTGATCTACATTAACTCATGCCTTGCAGCTGAATTTATTGAGACTACAAAATCATTTTGGTCTCAAAAATATAATGACATTTGCAAACAGTTCTTACTATTGAAAACCTAATATTCTCAACCCTTAAATGTTAAATAAATTTGCCTATGTGCTATTGTAATTTGCCTGGGAATATTTCACACTTTCCTGATTTTTAAAAATATTAAAGTATAAAAGAAGGGAAGCTACCCACCGGTGAGTGCAAAAGCACAGTGTCTCTGGTCCCACAAGCTTGCAGTCCATGCCAGTTGGGGATCTCCAGCTCACATACAACCTGTTCTGTAGCCGAGCTGGTAATACTTTTCTTTTGTACTCCTCATATTCCTCAGGAGTAAAGAGCTTTCCTCCATCATCATCACCTACAATTCTGTATACATGACATAAAAAAGCCATTAGAAAATGAAGATAATAAAATAGGTTTCTCTAGATATTTTTTTGATAATATATAACAGAACTTCTTCTGTAAATGCAAAACAAATCACGTATTTCATATTACTCTTCTAATAATTTAACAGAACCATAGCTGATTTTTTGGAGAAAAATTTTTGAATAATACCCTATAAAAATTTGATCTGATGGACTGAAAATCAGTTCTAAGGGAGAAGGAAAAAATTAATATAGCAAACTATCAGGGGTTCTTTTGGAAAAAAAAAAGCAATGAGCATCAAGGGTCATGTAACCAACCAGCTCTGCCTCAGACTTCTTGACTGACCTCTGGCAAGTCACTTCACCCATCCACACCCAACTGTACTGCAAACTTGTATCAGGAGATTAATCTTAGTCTAGTCTGAGTATTCCACTGCAGGCAGGTAACCCCACTGCATCAAAGTAACAAACGACACATCCAAGTTGTTTTCGGATTTGCAAGAAAACTATGCTAGTTTCGGCATCTGAAGTTGGTGGGAGCTGTATCCCTCAATTCAGACAGGCCCATTTGTTTAAGCTATCACTATGTCCAAATTCAAGGTCACCAAATAGCTGGAACTCTGGAGCAGCATCCAAATTCTGCATTTACAGAAACAATTAAGGACGATAAAAAAATATGTAGAATAGAATAGAGACTTAACTGCACAACCTCTGCTGAAAGTGATTTTATTAACGTCTGTAATATTTCAGTTATTATTTATTGGATGTGATAAAACATGCTGAACGAGTGATTCTTTGTCAAATATTCTGTGGATTTGTGCACTGCCAGCACTGTACAGCACCAGAATAATGTGCCAACACAACGCTATCATTTGCATGTCAACCCAGCCAACACCCACTGAATCACTGCACATCTTATGTAAGAAATACCACTGTGCCTTTCTCTCATGTTTTACTCTAGGTTTTCCTAAACTAAATTAAGATCTCATCTCAGCACGACTGTGTTTATTTTTGTTCAGCCTCTTGAGAGGACCGCTGACAAGATTAGCAAAGACACGCAGCAGTGTAGGGGATTTATACAATGCAAAACTTTGAACTCATGATGCACAGAAGCATTCTGAAAGAGCAGTACGGCTGGCAGATCATCAAATAATGGTTTGGATTGGACGGGACCCTAAAGACCCCCCGATTCCAGCGCTCCTGCCGTGGGCAGGGATGCCACTGGTAGACCAGATGTCCCCCGCAGCACATCTCACGCTGCCGGGCGGGCCTGGATGCGAGGGACGATGCGTGACTTCACTGCTGACAGCCAAGGTTTGCAACGCGTCCTCAGCAGGGCACACCAGCCACGGCACCTCCGACTGCGACAGCGAACGGCGGGCGGTGCGTGCCGCGGACCCCGAAGCAACCAGTTCAGGGGGGCCGGAGGCGAGCATCCCTCCCGGAGGAATCCCGGGCCGCGGGCCGGCTTCGGGGGATGCGACACGGCTGGAACCGCCCGCCCCCCGCCCCAGCGACCCCAGCGCGCCGCCCCTGTGCCCTCACCGCCGGTACTCCGCGTACTCCTCCAGGGCCTGCGCATCCACCCGCAGCCGCTCCATGCCCGCGGGGCCGCCCGGGGCACGGGGCTGGGAACGGGCAGGGCCGCCCGGGGCTGGGGGCTGGGAACGGGCAGGGCCGCGGCGGCGCCCGCGCACGGAGAGCGGCAGGCGGGAGGCACCGGGAGACAGGCGGGGCAAAGGCGGGGGACAGGCGGAGGAGAGGCTGGGGACAAGCAGGAGAA
>VYXD01015472.1:16246-33803 GCA_013397195.1 Hylia prasina
AGCAAACAAAAAAAAAAGATACAGCAATTCAGAGAAATTTCCATATAGTTTTGAACTGGGCAAGCCACCAGCAATGCAACAGAAGGTGAAGAGGAATGTCACAAGGACCATGGCAATGTTTTGCCAAAACATCCCTCAGAGGGAGAAGAAACAACAGGGACACTCTCAGGTTCCCAGCAGTATCCAAATAAGGTGATAGGGCATATGGTTTGGGCATTTGTCCTGTGGCTATGCCACATGTATAAGAAATTTCAGCAGAGCAGACAGCACTGCAACACAACACACATGGTTCTGTCACACAGATCTGAACATGAACAGGTCACACTCAAAGGCAGAGAAGATATGTGAGCAAGTCCCCACTGCAGCCAATACATCTTCAAGTAAACCAGTGGAACAAAACAAAATCACACAAAAAAACCCCAGGATTGTCAGGGAAAAGTCCCGGAAAATTCCTCCTGTGACTGAAACTTCAAAAAAGAAACAGATGGGGGAAAGGGGACCTTGAAAGCAGGACTAGAAGCTCTGCAGACAGAGAGTTGAACATCCTGGGGAACACACTGCTCCACGGGAGCTGCACAAAACTGAAAATCTCTGAGCTACCTTATCTGTATGCACATTTTGCTGGTGCCAGAGATCCCAGTACTGCCAATAAAGGGGGAGGTGTGTGTGTGTGGGGGAAGAGCTCTGGCAAGCCTGTTTCACACAGAATGAGCAGAGCTCCTGTGTCATGGGTTGATGTGGCTCATCTGTGCAAGATCTTTGTTAAAAACAGTCCCCTGAAATACAGTTTGGGTTTAGAGAGAAGAGCCAGATTTCTTAATAAGACAGCTTTCAGCGAGGGGTACAAATGTTAGTCTATATGTCACTCATGTCAGTGTTCATGCATGAACAGCCAATGAGAACTTATTGAGAGTAGGAAATCAAATCATTTTTTTGTGAGGCGTCTGTCCTATTAACCACTTCCCATCAAAAAAATTGGGGATTTTTTTCCTGGATTTGATCAGAGCAAGTGTTTTGCAATGATTGAGAGTGTTCAGTTAATTAGCACCCAGTGCTAATAAGACACACATGCCCCCCCTTCCACCCTGAGAACTGCTTGGATCCAAATCTGTATCAGTAGTCTTATCTGGGAACAGATATAAAAGGTACTTTGTAACCCAGAAATGAAGTTCTTAGCTAATAAAGGTATCTCAAATACTCTCTTTTTACTGTCATAGCATGAGTATTGGAATACATTTTGAATTTAGAAAACCAATTCGTGTCTCTCATCCTTTCTAGGAGATTGTTAATAGACATGCAAAATAAAATTCACTAAAGACTGCTCAAAACAGATTTTTTTTATTTTTTGTAAACTACCAAATAACTTTGAATAGCAGGGAAGGAAAAAAAGAAGGCTTTCTGCTACCGTGAAGAAGCCATGAAACAAGGTAAGTAAAAGGAACAGGAATCCAGATGGCATTTTACCTCCTGTAGTTGTGATGTAGCATACGGATACTGCTGGCCCAAGATCTCTGAACACATCAAAGTGGGTTGAACATATGGACACATACGTACAGTACAGCTCTGTGAGACCTAAGGTGCTGCCTACACATCAAAGGCAACAGCTTAATGTTTCACAGGGTGTTGACAGTCTCTCTCAACACCCTCTGTTAACAATAAAATGTGTGACCCTTTAAATTTTTTAAAACCCTTACGAGTTTGACAAGTGCTCAAAATTATTCTCAGCAAAACATCTATAAATTGAAGACCTCACTAATGCAAAAATAATTATATTAAGGAAAACCTGTTTTAATATTTTAGACTTCCAAGTCATCATTTTGAAGTAGTCAGTCATTCTATTTCTATGGATCCGGTCAATGACTATCTGATTACCTCTTCTGAAAATGAGAAGAATTTAAGTGGCAATAAAGCATAACAGAAACAGTTTCTGTCAGATTGTTTCCTCCCTCCACGTGTTATCAATATCCCAATATACTTAAAAGCAAATGCAAGCAGTACTCCTTTTATAAACTTCTAACCATGACAATATACTATGCTACAATAAAAATTAGTTTATTACTAAACCTAGTTTACAGTATTTAAAAATGTCAACATGTTTTTCTCCAGTTTTGCTATCAGAAAAATGGAACCTGATTAGACACCAACTGGCAAAGTAAGTTGATGAATGCCACAGGGAATATGGAAGCTCATGTGCAAGCAAGGATCAATTAATAATGAAAGGTTTTTGCTGGAGGAACTGACAATTACAGTTAGGAAACTTGTAGTAATTAAGATCACTTAGAGATAAGATAATTCAGCAGCATGTGATGCCACTGGTGCTTAAGAGGTGATTCCACAAATGTATGTAATGTGAATGTTTTTTTAAATTGGGCTTCATTTCCATAACCTAAAGGATATCTTCAAATGCCTATGTGCATCATTCCTAACAAACTGAGATTAGAAATACCCATTCAGTACCAGTCTTTTCCACACAAAAAACATAGCAAAAGTCTAATTCACTTTTTTGGCTGCCATAAAGGGAAGTCTCCCATTTCGCTCTTGCATTTGAAGGTGGCATGCTGTCAAATACACTAAACTGAACCCCAAAGATAGGAGACTCTTTGTTTTATAAAGTACAAAATTATGAAGGAGCACAATCATTAGGTAAGGAGGGTCGTATTTGGATTAATTGTTAATTGACATTCTATATCACCTTTAAAAATACCACATCAATTTTACATAAGAATGTTTTAGACATTCAGCTCATTCAATTAGTCAGTGTATTTTTAGGAATTAAAAGGTTTTCAAGAAAACATAATAAACTGTTAAATGTTAAATTTTATGCAATCATTTTTTAAAATAACTTGATAGAGGTTCCCAAATTTACTGTGCTTCTGTATTGCCACGAACAAAGGCTGTGACAGCAGCAAATACCCCCAGAACACGTACTTGTACCGGAGGTGCTTGGTTGCTAAAGCAACTTGCACACATCACAAACGTGATGAGGTTTGGAAACCTCTGCCTTAGCAAATATTTTTAATTAGAATTCAGATCTATCTAGTTAGCTTCTTTAAATGATTGTGTTATTGAAAAACATGGATTTAGCAGTTACTTGGAAAAACAGACAACTGTGCAGTATGTGATGCATAATACTGGGTGGCAAGGGTACTGATGTGTCACCACACAAAACATAAGAACCTGTATATCCTGGGCCATGATTTTGTATTTTTAAAATTGCTTCATTCAAAACAGACCAGCAAACTTCTGTGATCTTAACAATGCATAGGCAGCTTGCTAAAGCTGTCTCAGTGTGTTTCAGAGGAGCATCTGTCCATCTGTCCATCCACTCATCTCAAAAGTTCTTTAATGTGGAACCACTCAGCACTTCTCCGCAAACAATTGTGAGAAAATACTTGGATATCTTCATTACATTAAGATTACTATGCAGAGATTCAAAACTACTTATTTAGATGAGAAAAGCAACAGAAAGGACAAGAGAATAAAGACAATTTCCCCAAGATTTTTGCCTGCCAGGTATTTAATTATAGAACTTAAGGGCTGTATTGAGACCTGTGCTGTTTCTGTCTATTTAGACAGCAATCAATATACACTCTTCTCTTTCCATTTTTCTTCATTAGAACTTTTGTTTGGAAGTGGATCTTGAACATTTCTGCTACCTATATTAAGCAATCACTCAGAAGCACAGAAGTACTGCCAATTACCTAGTGAAATCAGCTGATAAACACTCATGAGGCAAATTACAGCTGGGAAAATTCAAGACTCCAATTTACCAAAAGATTTCAAGAACAAAACCAAAACACTCCCCCATCCCCCAAATCAGCAGTTCTTTATATAAGAGAGGTTGTATGTCCTCCTGCCTTCCAAAGAACAGAAGAAAGAAAAGGAAACGCTACCCCAAACCCCATCCAGCCTAAGAACCAACCAATCATATGGAGATGCCATATACACAAAACTTCAATGAGATCATTTTGGGGGGCTTTGTGATGTCATCTGAAATGGAAAATACACAGCTGCATCATAAAAACTGCAGCATGGCAGAAATACTACTTAAATAGTCCTCAAAAAGAAAAAATATGCTTGGCAACACAACCAAATGCTGTGATACTATCATGCTTTTTGGACCTGGGGTAAGTTGAAGGCTTTCTCTTGCTTCTTCTTCACAAGCCCTTGGGCTCTTTACACAATCTCCTACCTTTGCAGGGCTGCCACACCTCTCACATGTCCTATATAGGAGACTGCAAGCTAGAACAGGCAGATGTTTTCCTACTACTGTTGTTAATAGGAAAGTCAGCCCAGACCCTCCCTTTATGCCTTCCTCACCCTTTTTTACCTAAGTCTGCACATCTTAAGTTTAGTTTTGCCACTCCAAAAAGGACTGTGTGTTTAGAGCACAAAGGTTTTGGTTTGTAACAATCAAGTACCTAGAAAATACACTAGACAGATGAATATAAAAATCAATCAATCTATCTTCATATTGTCAATCTGCAGGTTCAAAAGAAGTTCTGCACGTATCTTCTTTACTCTTATGTTAAACAGTGAAGTCTTCACCATTAAAGATCTAAATTAGTTCTTTTATTTTCATTTCTTTCTCCCCTCACCTCTAACCTGAGGAAAGTTTCAGGACATAAGAATTTCAAGAGCAGAAGAACTCAGTGACTAAGAAGAAAGAACACCAGAAGGGGTACTACTAAAACTCAGAGATGTAAAATTCTCCAACCCAGAAACTGACAGAGAACATGTAGCAAGAATGACAAGACCATTTAATCACAACAAACAAACAGACCCAGAAGCATTTACAAGTACAATTAAAAATTTATTTTTCTCTGTCTGCATTGAAGTGAGTACATGTTTACACACAATGTGACAAAAAAAAATCATCTGATACTAAGTACTAACTAAGATTGCAATTGTATTTTCCTTCATAACCATTGAGAATATCAGCAGGCAAACAAAAGGAATGGAAAAAAACACGTAACTTTGCCTGGTATATCACCCAGCACCTCTGGTTTTACTCATCCCCAAAACCTCACTCACAGGACACTTTTGGCAAAAGTCCCTGAACATTCTGTCCCCACAAACATTCAGTACAGTTTCAAAAACAGGTTCAGTGGCACTTTAATATGATTTCAGTAACATCTGAGATACAGTGCACCCACACTGCATGCAATTCACTTTGCTGTAAGGCTGACTTAGACATAAGGCAAACATTACCTTAGCTCCCAAATATTCCATGATTAGACACCCTTAGTACATATACCTCTGTTAAATGCAGAGATGCCTTGGTTCCCTTCACTGCTTTTCCTTCTGATCAAGAAAGCAATTCAGGGAGACGGTGTGCTACACTAAACACAAACTGCAAGGCATTAAAACGTTAAAAACAAACAGCAATGAAAAAAATAAACTGTATTCACATATCCAAAACTTATTTCCATCACTTAAATAATTTTATCTGCAATTACAAAATACATACACTTAAATATCTTTTTAAGAAATAATCTTCTAAGACATCATAGATGATGATTTGCTTTTTATAATCTAACTGCCCTATCTCTGGCATAAAGATAAACCTGGACAGTGTTACTACCTAGAATGTTTTCCTATTATAATAAGTTTTCTTAAATATACAGTAAATTCTCTTTAACTATTCTGACAGATAGTGCAAATAAAGACATTCTTTGGGTCACAATTTTAAAATATTACCACCAATGCTATCCTCAATTTAATATAGTTTTAGTAAATAAGTAAGAAAATATTTTAAGTGTACACATCTTCTAACATCTGTTTAGCAACACATTTTCCTCAGTTACCTTGGCTTAATGCAGATCACAAAAAATGAATAAGCTACAATACTGCTCACCTAGCCAAAAGATATGTTATATTCATACTTAAATAAATAGAGTTAGAAACCTACCCATGAGTTTCCCATTGCTTTCCACATATTGTTATTATCCAATGGCCTGACTACATCAAATCATATCAAAATATCTTTAGAGACAACGAAGATCACTTCAGAAGCACTGCTCAAAGGCAATGAAATAATGCTTTGAGAACCTAAGCACGTGTTAGGCCTACATAGATCCAAGCAGGTTGTAGAATACAATAGTTTACACTTGTTTTAGAGTCAACTACTGCTTTGCCCTAGCCAGAAACAAAAAGCTTATCTTAAATATTATCCATCAATGATGTAGCAACACAAAGTGGCCCTGTTTGCTATCTAATGTTGTTTGCTGGCTTTACACGTTTATTTGAAGTCACTGGCACCTGATGGTTAGTTCCATTAGTGGTATTTGTTGCTGAGCCATTCACAATGATGTAATCAACCTTGTTTTCCAATTTCACCAGACGTTGTAAGATGTCATCCAGAAGAACAGCAATTGTTCTCTTAAGATCAGCTGAAGATAATGGAAAAAACAAATTACAGCCTGTTATTTACTCTGTGTGGGAAAGAACTGTCATTTCAACATATTCACATCTTAAGACTTGCTATTCTCCCTACCACACTTTTTGGAAAGGAGTGCAGATTGGTCTAGAAGTACAGAATTAAAGAGCTGCTTGATTTTTCTTTAATAACATTTCTTTGTTGTTTTAGGGAAGGGAGATAGCACCATAACAGGGAACTGTGAAGGCAGCCAATTAAATATTGGAGTATAAGAACAAAAATACTAGTTGGAACACCACAAGTGGCTATTCAAAGGTATTATTTCAAATTTCATCCAGACAACAGCATTGGAATACCTAGCTATGTCACCTTTTAGCCTCAGATGCAAGAGAATGTATCTAAATACTTTCCAGCATAAAACAGTTAATAGCTTTCCCCTAAATGACAGATTTAGCCCATAGTCAAGCTGTTATTAGAAGGTATCTTATTGTTTCTTACATAAGCTATAAAGCAAGGGTAAAAAAATCTATTTACATCTTAACTGACTGAAAAAATAAGATAAAAGATGGTAAAAATTTTTCTCATGTTCTGGAACACAAAACAAGTAACATCTTTCAACAAAAAACTATGTATGCTGTTGCCAATCACCATCTTCTTTCAGATCTGAAAAACATTAACAAACTTACCAGGCTTTACAAGGTGTTAAGATTCCCCTTACATATGAAGACCTCTACAAACTCTGTATCTACCCCCAGCCCTCTAATCAGTTCTTAACTAAGCAGAAAGACTGGGGACAAAGACCACAGGCACCAAAGTGAAAAAATAGGAGTAAAAGAGATAAAATTAAAAATTAGTAGTAAATCAAATTTTAAAAAAAGAAGTACCTCTCTCTACAATTAACTAGTTCTTGTTTAGCAATGCTAACTTTGAAAAAATAAATTAAAAAATTGCTTAACAATTCAAGCCAGAGCAGGGTCTGCTGTCAATAACAGAAGGTGGGTCATGTACTCTGTAGTATCATTTTGTGCTGAACAATCTGAGGGATGGAATTGTCAAGTTTTAATTCTGATGATCAGCAGGTAGATGAAGCAATGACTTAAGTTTATATTAAACTTCAGACAAAACTGCAGAAGACAACTCTCCTTTGGAAATACATTGTAAGACTTACAGAGCAGGAAAAAGCTGCAGTATACAAGTATTTTTTTCAGGTTTTGTTTAAAATGACAGAAAAGTGTAATTACCCAGTTAAGGAAGGAAGTCCTTGATGACAAAAAGAAAGGTAAGAGAAGAAAACAAGGAAGCAAAAAGAAGGCAGTCTCTTACTGTCATAAAAAAAACTTTAAGAATGAAAGGATTAAAGGTTTAAACACTTTTTACTGTCCTACTCCTCTTGGGTTGCTCCTGTACATCTTGTCATCACGGACTTGCTTCCTTCTTCCTTAGCAGCAGCAAAAAGACTTCAGACACATTTTTGCTGCTTGCACTCTTACCAAATGCCTATAAAGGGCATCCTACAACAGGCAAAGCCGTTTTAGGGGATCAAAGTTAATTACTATACATCTTTTGAGATACTATTTTTTAAAATGAACATTTTCTACTTATCTTTTCAATATTTCAGAAGATAGTAAATACTGGCAACCTATTTATCAAGTTAGGTACATATTCACAAGACAGACAGACAAATCAGAGATATGATGCACCAATTATTACAGCTCGCGAGACAAGGGACCTTATCTCCTATGGCTACTTCTAAAACAAGGGGAGATTCTGCCAAATTCATAATTGCCTTGCAGTCTCCAGACTGCAACTCAACTAGTATGTTGCTTTTTCATTGCTTTTTTAAGGAGAAGAAAATTCAAGAAATAAAAGCAGGAAGTTAGCAATGAGGTACTAGAAAAATCTGGAATGTTGAAGTGACTTAGTATAAAACTTTGTCCCTGTATCAGGCATGTGCTTATTCCTCAATAGCTGAATGTTCAGAAAAAGACAAATGTGCTCTTACTTCTGTAAGTAACTGTGTTCATATACCTGAAGAGATCTAAAAAAAATCCTGGAAAGCAAAAATTTCATGTATGAAGCTTGATTTTGCAACCCATCTTCATCTTCAACTTCACTGAACAAACTAAAATCAAATCAGTTAATACAGAGAGGTTTTTTTCTGCCGAAGAGCATTTACTACTTTTAAAAAAAATATTTATAACTTTACAGTTTTCAGAAAAATAATATATTCAAGTAACTAGTATGGCTTTTTTCCTCTTACCATATCCTGACACAGAGGCTCCACCACCACCATTCATTAGGTTTTTATTTTCTTCTGCCAGTGCTTTGACATATCTTTTACTGAGATCTAATATTTGTCCACGCAACTCAGCACTGCTTTGGCGTCTTGGGTACTGAAAAGTGTAGCGTAGCAACATCAAACCCCAAATGATTCCAAAGACTAGTAAAAACATACTCAGTTTCTGGGACATATTTTTTCTTGAAAATGTTAGAAACATTTCTGATGAAGGCCACGGGCGCGTCCCAATTTCAAGAAAAGTAACGGAATTTGGCTTTGTCAAATTATATTACATATTAAACAAAAATAGTATTTCTATGAAGTGAAAAATCTTCTGGCTGGATCATCTTGAATATATCTTCTCATGTTTCAGCTGGTCTTGATTCCTGAAATTTGTAAAGTACCACTTGGTTATTTGAAACTGCTACAGTTGTTGAGATCAAGAACAAATATCAGTTTCCAAATACAGTGTTACTGCATCATCTAGCAAACAAGTTTTTTTATCTGCTTAGAGGTTCAGTTATATTTGCTTCTTACCTGTTATTTACAAGGTTTCTTCTTCCTATTTTTACCGATTTTTATTCTCCAAAAATCAAAACTTCTGTGCTTCCACAAAGCACCTCAAGTATTTTAAATACTGAAATTTAAACTGATATTAAACCCAAATGCATTTGAAAGAAAATGCAGTATCTAGAAGAGACCTGTATAACATTTCTGTGATGAGTTCTACACATAGATCTACATATGAGGTCTTGTGAAATGATTCACTTGATTCTTATTCTTCACTTTGAAGTACAGCACAAGTATGAACAGACAACACATGGAAGGATGTTTTTTGGTTGGTTAGCTAGTTCAAAGTTTCCTCTCCTGGCTTTGTACACCACTAAGGTTTCTTACTTCTTACTTTTGGTGTCTTACTATTGAATAAAGAGATAAAACCAAAGTAAATTGGTATATTACACTTAAGCATTTTACTTCGATTTTAAAAAAAGTCTTACCATAGTACCCAATTCTGATCCTTCAATAGATTAAGGCTTCAGGAGGAAAGCAAATGGGAGGAAAGCTTCAGCAGTTAAATAACAAATGTTCAGACAGTTTGAAGCAGTTTGAGCCACACATCTTCAGGGATCTCTGTACAGAAAAAAAAAAAAAATCTAAACAAAAAGTGAAGACACCTTTACTTACTTGCGGAGTAGTTGCAGTTGAAGGCTTCAAGCTATATGCTTTTAAAACAGAACTACATTTTCAAACAACTTCAAGCGCTTGTTAGGGAAGGATAGAGAATTACTCTCCTTTTTATTATGAATGCATAAATACTGACTTCAACGTACTTTTAAAAGAAAGCTTGGTAAGAATCTCAGCATCTCCTTGTGCTATAAGACAGTGACAACAGATGTTCCAGATTCATCACATATGTACATGCACATATATTTACATAGGCATGATTCTCTCAGTAATTTTTACCCCTCAAATAGATCCCACATTTTTACACTCTTTCCATGTGTATACCTCGTATTTCTCATTTTTCATCCGTCTCTGACACTACGCCAATTATTCAATACTTTCTTAAAACAGAACTTCTATTTAACATCGTCCAAATGACGTTACTCATCTTTCACAACAGTTACATTTTCCCCCACTATTCCCAGTTTTTCCCCACATACTACTTGACACAAGCACTTTTTAGACTGAAATTAAGCACGTACGAGAGTTCCTCACCAGACTTTCCGTAGCAGCACTTACGCCCCGGTTTGTATCAGGTTATTGACACCGAGTTTCTCATGCTGCTGAGCTCCATCTAAACCTAACTCTGCCTCCATGGCACTTTTCATCCCCTCCCCTGACCAGTTCCACGGGCCTTATGCCGACACCCCGCTGTCTGCTGCCAACACAAGTGCCACCGCCAGCGGGGCGCCGAGCCCTGCTTGTCGCTTACCCTTCACCTTCACTCTCCAGATAATCCTCTCAAACAGGCAAGCCAGCGTGCCTGATTCAAGTGGCAAATTTTTGAAGTGCTCTAAAATCAACATGCATATCTAAATCATTCTGAAAATGATTAACCCAAGGCAGGGGCGACATTAGGACTTGGACACCAAAGTTGCCGTGAAGTAACAACCAGTTGTGTGTAAAATGGCCCATGGCAGCCACTGCCAGTACATAAACTCTTACTGCTGGGTGAACTAATGCAAGAGGCAATCCCAACTCACTGAGTGAGGAACAGCTCACCCTCCACTGTGGGGTATGACCGTGCACAAAGACAGACAGCCAACGTGCAGTAAGCTGAACTCCCACTGGAAATGCAGTGGGATGTACTTTGTTCAAGGAATGTGCTTATCCCTCCCAAAACTATTTTAAGATACTAATTTGTCTTAAGTACATAAAATAAGTGGGAAAGCAGTAGAAACTTACATTCCACAGCACGAATATCTGGAAATGTGTGTTCCTGAAACAGATCTTCCCTAAACATGCACTAACCAAAACTTCTTTTCCCTAGCTCTTTGCCAAATCCATGGCTCTGCACTCAGACTTTAGAGAATAAACTGCACCCACATCATTATGTATCTACATAATCTCTGAGCAGTATCAAATATGACAGAAAACTTTATGAGGTCCAGGAGCAGAGTATTCATGTGACAGCTGAGAAGACCAAACAATATCTCTCAAGAAGAGACCCTAAGTTTCAAACCCCATTCCCAAAAGTCTCTACTTCTATTAAAAAAACCCACCAAAAACTGAAAAGAACAGATAGTTCTTGCAAAACTTAGATAACTCTTAAATTTACTTCAGCTCTCCACAGATCTCCAGTTATATCTCCCCCTGAAGCATTTAGACAATATCACTACAGTCCTTTGGAGTAGAAATAACTCTGCCATCACACTGTAAATAAGACCACAAGCCAGGATAAGAGGTCTAGCCAAGAGGAAGAGATTGAATAAACTCCTGCCAAGCAGCAGCAGGAATTACAGACTGGGCCATTGCCATGTATATCTGATTCACAGTGCACACGCTGACTACTGAAACTAATGGAAATCAAGGACTTCACCTGCTGTGAAATTGCATAACAACCACATACTGACACAAGGCAAAGGAACTGGGAGCAAGGTCTACCAAAATGAAGGGAACTATTTGTACTTGCCACTTTTCCTACAAATTTTTAAAGGCCATTCCCCCTTCATGAAGTCCAGTGTAATCTCCAAGTTCTAGAGATATGGTCTCCTCTTTCCCCCTGAAGTGCATGCACTTCTAGTGACTCATAAGATACTCCCTGCAAGACCCTTGGGGTTAAAAAAAAAAAAAGGCTTATGCCCACATGATTTGGAAGTAGGAAAAAAGAGTATCGGAACAGCAGGCACACATATTAGGAAGGAAATAGCACAGTAAAATGGATGGATTGGAATATTCTTGTACCTTTTATTGCCCTGAAGGGTCAGCACTTCTCTACAAGAACATTATATTTTCAACAAAACTTGGACTCAGAATGGACCTTTGTTTTCAGTAATTCAGAGGTAGTATCCCCTAAGATAACAGTACACATGAAAGAAGGTATGCTGCCTCTTGTGATCTTTATTCTACCTTATTCTCTCAATATGCTGAGTTGGAAATCCTCCCTGAGCAGGAAAAAAAGGAAGCTAAGACTTCCTCTTCACACTGATTTACCCTGGATAGAAATGCTGGCATATCACTCTCTCTCAGCCACAGCTGAGGGACTTTTGTGGCAAAGGCAAAGCACGGCAGAGAGCAACAGGAAAAAAAGGGTGAATCAGAGCTAAACCTTGTTGCTTTTTCCTACCATATCCAATCATGGAGACTGAGACAAAAGGAAGACAACCACAAAGATGAAGGAGTACAACCAGAACAAAATTTGAAAATCTGAGGAGAGAAAGAAAAGAAACAAAACCCCACACCAGCAAACCCAAAACAAAACAAAATATTCAACAAAACAAGCCCAAATCAAACAAAACCCCTGAGTAGACTGCAGGCAAAAGGGCAATCCAAGAATCCATGAAGAAGAGAATGCCTTCCAGATAATCCTTTCAATAAGAAGCCTAAAGTAACTGATTTAAGTGCCAGTTTTCTGAAGTACCTTAAATCAGCATAGTACTTTAAATTATTCTGAAAGTTACAAGCCGAAGCCAGGAGCAACATTAGAACGTGGGGCTACAACCAACTCCTGAATGAGGATCTGACTAGGTTTGCCTTTCACAGACATATAAAGAGCTTGATTTTCACCACTTACACTGCTGATTGTCTAAGAAATGTACTGCCAAAACCTACCAAAGTGGATACAACTTTGTCCAGTGCTACCACAACACTGACATCCATCTGGCAACAAAAACAATGAACTAAGGCACACATCCACTTCAAAATAAAATCATGTATCTATCCTATATATTTGTATTTCAAAACTAGTCATATATAAATTATATTATTGACTGCATGAAACAAAAGGACCAAAGGTAAAAGAACTACAGAAAATGCATTATATGTTCCATAATAAAGCAAAGTTATACTTTTAAAAAAAAAGTTATACTTAACTACTATTCATCAGAATTCAGTTTGAATACTGATCCTTCTCCATGAGAACCAGCCCATACTTACAAAACATCCTTCTTGAATTTTGTTGCAGTCTTCCTCAGATTCTGCTTTACTCATTCCCAGAAAAAACACGAGATTATATTAACATACAACACAAAAATGAAACAGTCTATAACACAAAGGAATGCCTCACACATGCTCTGAAACAACCTCAGGTTATCAAGGAAACAAGACATACCTAAATCCTTAAAAGCTTATTGCACCTTACAGCACTGCCACTTCTGCCAGTCAATCAGCTCATGAAAGACTGGCACATGTTCATCACCATTTTTCTAGCCTGCCAAGAGACTCCAGCCTTCCTAAACCACTAGAAGTGGTTGTAGGGCAAATTTAAACCTGTCCTGCAGAGATGATTTGTGTACCTTCTAGTTTTGAAAAATGTACAGCACAGATGACAGCAATTACTTGTGAGAGAAAAAGAAAGCAGCAGGTCCATCAGGTATTTTTGGTAATTATTAATAAGCAGTTCGCAGATGCAAAAAATACAGAAAAACCAAAGTCTGAGAGAAACCCATTTGATTTAAAGATCAAAAATACTTTTAAGAATAAAGCCAAGAAAGATGCAGTGAAAATAATACTGTTAACATACAGTCCAACAAAGTCACCTCTTTGGCCATGTATTTTGAAAGACAGAATCTCAAATACTAAGGCAGTAGTTCCTCAGTGATACTCTAGAGACTTAGACAGGTCTCTAACGAAATCATATATTGGGAAAGTAGAATTGATAAGTGGGAATTTTACTTAATCTATTACTTACTACCACAATACTTATCTGTTCCTCACTTTCAAATTATGATCAACAACATGACACTGTGCATTCAAGAGCAGCTCTGGCTTTGCAACCAGATATTAACTGCATAAAAAGAAGTGATTTATCAAGACAGAGTTTAAAAGAAAAAACAAAAAACCCAAACATATGCAGTCATAGAAGTGTTCATCCAATTAAAGAGGAAGTGGAAAAAATCTTGTAATAGAACAGATCACAGACAGAAATCAGGATAAATAAAAGCTGGCATTAATAATTACTATAAAATAATTGTACTGTACAAAATTGGAGTTTATTACCATCTCTGTGGGAGCACAAAAAGTTTATGAAATTATCAACAATTTAAAATTACCATACACAAATTATATCTGTACAAGATATTACTATTAAATTCATGGCAAGAAACACCCCTCAGTACAGAGAAGGTACTGTATCAGTAAACACTAAACTGCCTGTAAATATGCAGAGTGATACCTCATTGAAATAGCCAACAAACATTTCAGGAAGACAAGAATTACTGGGCATTACAGAATATCAGGAAAAAAAAAATTCCACAATAGCATCAAGCTCCATTCCATTATTTTCCCCTTTTTTGCATCTATTTACAGAGTGCAACCTCTGGACCATTTACCTCTATGACCTCCAAAGTACTTTGTTTTCTAATTTTTCAACAGAAAACTTTGAGCATCACTCAGCTGATAGTAATCAATCGTGCTGACCATTCAGAGAGCAGACAGACTAGTTCTATGTTATTTGGAAAACCTCAGTCATTTCTGCGAAGCAATGAAAATGAGAAGTCTAAAGAATGACTGACACACACCAAAACACAGAACATATTCACTAGTCAATTAATTTTAGAAGACTGAGACAATGAAATGAGCATCTAGAAGCCCAGGAGCTCACTGACACTTCTTGGAATGCCAAAAATTATGTTTGTATTCTGGTGACTTGCAGTCTTATATGCTTGTTGGTTTGGCAGTAGGTGAAAAATCTGCATGAGGTGCAGCTGGCAAACAGGTGCCCAAAGGAGTGAAGTGTTTACACAGAGCCCTGATTAAAACTGGTGCATAAGGAAGAACCACATTCCTGATATTTTTATGAGTACACAGGTTCTCAAGAAGATGCCAATAAACTATTGTCCTGTACTGGCACATCCATACTGGTGACTGTTGCAGACCAATACTGTCCTCTGGTTCCCAGGTTCATTAATCAAGTTCACTCAGACAGCTGCACAGCACCATAAAAGAGCAGGATATTCTACTCAGAACCAACCATTAACAGCAATGCCAGTTCCCAGACAACTGAAACCACATTTAGCTGTCTTTTGATAAAATTTACTCTCACCACTTCAAGTATTCCTATTATTGCTGCTGTAAAATTTGGTCAACAGAAAGACATCTCAGCAGAGAGGGAAAAGAGGATGCTGCACTGATAAAACATCAGCAATGCCTGACACAACAGAGCCCAGCAGAATGCACTGATGAAACTCAAGGGTCTTTTCAGACTGCATCGAAGATGAGTAGATAGAAGAGATCATTTATATTAACAGCTGCTAGACTCAAGTGAAAATATCAGCAGTATAAAACATGCTGCTATCTTACAAACAGGTAAGGCAGCATACTTCTGGACCAAAAAAGGCAGCCCTATCACTACGAAAGCTGCTGGGCTGCAGGTTTTAGCAGTTCTGTACCACTTTCAGAGCATGCTGCCAAAGGAATCTGCCTTTGTGTCTTTTCCAGGACATCTATCTTTATACCTTCTTCTACAGCATGTGTTCCTTCATTCTCTGCTTCTACATGCCCAAGACTTGCAATTACCTTGGCACACTGAAAAAAAAATATCCTTTTGCTTTATTGCTAGCTGCCTTTTGGGGAACACCTTTAATGGATATTCCAAGTGAAAGAAACATGAGGCTTAAGGGAATAGCAAAAATGGGTAACTACCAAAAATACCAATTCTTCTACAAAGAAAGAAGAAAATCTTGTGTGCTCCCAACAGATCCTGTCTCTCAATGCAGCCAAAAGATATGTGGGCCAACAAGTCCCAGCTCATCAAGCAGACACAGTGTTGCTTCTGACGAGCTGCTGGGGCTACCTCAGACATATCTTAAACCAGGAACAGTTTTACCTCCTACAGGCTTCTAAGAACAGCACCAATTAGTCTTGTAGATGAACTTGGAGTTGAGAGCACAAACATATTGCTTCAGACTTGAAAACCCACACAGCAAGCTTACAGTGGCTCTGGTATAAAATTATCTGAGAGCCCAAACACTAGACTACCTTTTGTCAGTATTTTAGAAATACTGGAGAGCTGTTTCTATTTAAATGCATACATCCCTATTTTAATCGTTTTTGTTTTATGCTTTCCACCAATACTTATTTTCATTTTGCATTGTGTCTAAGAAGTCTCCTCAAGTACCTTTCAACACCTTCCCCCTTTATTTTGCCTACTAGTGCCAATGAATGCTTTTAAAATAAACCAGCCATTTAAAAACAGAAAATCTTTGTTCCTTGCCTGTGGGCAGTCAGCCAAGATTCAAGATTTTGAGAGGGGAAATGGCTTGGCAGGGCTTGTGAAGAAAATTAAAGCAAGCAGATATCAATAGGGACAGTATATCAATAGGGACAGTATGTTACACTTGCTGAACTTCCCCTCCTCCCACTGGCTCCATCTGGGCCCCAAAACATTTCTACATCTCTGTATCAGATTCTTAAAAATAATAATAGTGAAAAAAATATTTTTTAAAAAAATGTCAGCTTCATTTTCCCTGGGACACTTTCTCTGTTTTCTCTTCATGGTTTATTGCCACCGTTCAGGTCACTGTAGGACCCTTGCTCCTTGATAAGAGTCACTCATGACAGAGCACAAGGCACTTTCTTGGCTTCTTGTCTCCCTGTAACACTGCCACAATTTATTAATTGCAGGCTATGACAAGTACCCCCATAGTACTCCCTTGTGAAATTTTACAGCTGTCTTTGTACCACTCTTTCTAAAGCCCCTGAGACTCCAAAACTTCCTCGTGAGATGATCATGTTTAGCTAATTTTGACTAGTTTTACAGAGAGCCAAGCCTAAAAGATGATGCATATAGGTTACTGGTAAGAGAGGGACTTTCACTTTTTTACATTTAAAGAGACCTAAACATTTTAAAGAGACCTAAAATGAAGGCTGTCCTTAAAGAGAATTAAGTGGGGAGGGGAGGAGACAACTAACAAAGTGACAGCTGCAATGGGGGAGAGATTTCCACTTCTCACACACGTACACACAGTGCACCACACAAACACTATTCCTGTAGAATGGCAACGAAAAAAGGACTTGTTCTGCTGGGGAGAGAGGAATAATTTACCTTGTCTGGTTTTCTTTCAAGAAACCTGTACAATTCAAACTAAGCATGAATTTGCCCAACAAAACTATGTTTCTATGGCAAAACTGCAATACAGACAAGGCTTTGGATTCATGCTCCTTCCCACCAGGCTAATGCAGGTGAAAAATTTCAGAAAAATAACACTGGAAGAAATATTAAAGACAAGTGATTTCTT